>JAGDQP010005865.1:40154-58037 GCA_022664845.1 Lepisma saccharinum | reverse complement strand
TCTTGCATTTGGACGTCGTCTCGGTCGTTTCTTTTCTCTAGGAATCCAATGTAATAAATACATTTATCGTCCACCTTCTATCTGTTCGTCTATTGAAAAACCTATCTTCGTTATCAAAATCAAACTTCGGTTTTTCTCAGTTTCTCTTCGAATTTTCATTATATTTCGCTTAAATGAGTTTATACTCAAATATTGGTTTATTGTTACATTATTTGTTTTTGAAAGAGAAACCGAAACCCAGATTTTCATTTGAACAAAGCTGTTATTTGAAACTTTGAACAAATATACGTACACTAATCCAGGTTTTGAACAAGAATATTTAAGGTCACTATAATAATAATAAAAACGGAATCCGGGTTGCTATAGTCTTGGAAGAAAATAATTTCTTTGAGTTTTGCTTGTTACGCAACCGGTCTTGCCCTTCCCTAGTATAGAAGAGAAGTTGTATTAGAAAATTAGAAGTTCTGTATTCCCTATTTCTATTACATACTTATTTTGTTATTAGAAGATGTTTATGGTTTCTGATGACTATCCATATTCGAAATTGAACACCTTAATCTTCTATCATCACATGGAGATCATCAGGGTGTTGAGGGTCCCCGCCCTAAATTCAGGTTCTATACAGAACAGTGTAAAGGACATATGTGTAGGAAGTAAATGCAAGAAAACTCTTGGCTCAAACGTTTTTGTATTTCCTGAAAAATGATTTGGCCCTTATGCCCTTCCCACCGTCAAAAAATGAAAAACCGGGAAAATTTACCATGACATTGTATTGTACATGAAGTTCTTCCGTTCCTCACAAGATGGCAACACGTATCTTACTTTGGAAAGACTACAGAGCCATCTGTTGAGAACTCGCTGATTCTTTTTATGTAAATACAGTATCCAACTAAAATGAGCAATTGGTACCGGAGAATCAAAAATTCAGAAGACGGGCGAAACGAGAAAGAAAGGCAGTAACTTGATCAATTTACGAAAGTTCAAAATGAAAAGCATGCGACTTTATTTGTAAGCGTCATGACTAAATATTATGTTTTTATTAATTGTCTGTGAAAAATGTCGACTGATAATAGGGTTGACAGGTTTTTTAAAATGTCAATACGAGACAGGTCATGACTGTTCTCAAGGAAATGTTATCATCCTGATGGTTACGCAATTCTTACAACACCAACCCACATAGCAGAGTACATCCCTGGGACGTCCCATTTAGATCCCATTAACGTCAAATTTCTCAAGCTCCCATGGCGATGTCCTAAGGACGTTCGTGGGATAACTCTGTGGGCAATACAAATAGTTCATCCCGTATGGAGGTCCCCTGGATGTCCCCCGGAAAGCCGTGCGGGATTACCTACCTGGAATTTCTATAAATTAAATCGACCTTACTATTATTATTATTTAATTAATTATAACTATACGAAGGATATGCCTTCGTATAGTCATACGAAGGATTAATTAAAACTATACGTCCCATGGATGTAAACGGGACTTAAACAGGACGTCCTACGGATGTCCCGATATCCTGCCAGGAGATCCGTCAGATGTCCCTGGGACGTCATTTTGCTATGTGGGAAGACGCAAGAAAATAAATAAATAAAAATCTCAAATTTTAAGCACATAAAATATTATAATTAAATGTACTGCTACGTATTTAAATTTGCGTACATTATTTACTTAACTTTTGTTGTTTTTCTTTACATTAAAACACGTACCGTAATATTTACTTCACTTTTAGCACTTCCGACGTCATCTCCCTTAATCAAATCATTACATTCCTGGCAACTATGATCAAAATTAAGTAAATTTGAATTTTTGTTGCTGAAGATTTATTCCCATCATCTCTCGATTTGCTTTTAAGAATTGATGAAACTCTCGACAAAGGTATTTTAACCAGGAATGCTCAGAACAAAGATATCAACATCAGTAAATTAACTTTAGAGAGGGGAAAAATCACATGTTTTGAGTTCACACCATTGCCTTGATTACTGGATCCATCATCACCGTATTCAAGTGTTACATACCCATCTCCCTCACGTGCTAGCAAAATTACAACGAAAAATATTGATTCTTTTCCAACTTGAAAAGGGAACAGGAGTTATGGAACGCACTCCATGGAGGGGGGGGGGAGAGCTAATTTTAAAAAAAACGGGAGAGATAGTAACACTGTCTCTTACTCTTTCTTTGTCTCCCTCTCAATTTGCCTTCTTCGCGCGAAAGCCTTGCATTATTGAAGGAGTAAACTGGCGAGAAACAGATATTCCAAACCGGATCGCATGAAAACCTGAAATGCTTCAAATTTTCTTCATACAAAATGTCTGTCAGACAAATCGGAAGCTTGTCGGATAATGTGTAAGTAGCCTGACGTGTAAAAACAGCGACAAAAGAACTGCATCGACAAAACAGCTAAAAAGAAAATGTAGAACTCAAAAAATAGGAGAAAATAGCGACCTAAGACCCCTTTTAAGAAAAGCCGTCAATTTTGTAAAGCAATGGGTGCTTTGATGACCCGCGGCAGCGACATTTGTGCCGCCTCGAGCAGAAACCATGTCGTCGTGTTCTCGAGATCGTGAGCGGCAAAATGCCACGCGCCACGTTCTAACTACGTCGATTTCAATTGCTATGTTTATGCAAACGCCTGGCTTGGATTTTGCTTCTGATATATTACCAGGCGTTCTTGATAAGAATGTTTTTGAATTTATTTTAAGGCATTAGGTATCTATGGCTCAAGCCGGAATAGGGTGGGAAGGGACCAGGGCCTATTTTCTAAGGTATCATCCCGGCATTTTGCCTTATGTGAACCCAGGATTTGAAGGATTGGATATCAAGAACAAACAACACCGGGTTGTCCGTCCGTCTGCGTACAACTTCCAACTGCGGCACCAGGGATTCTTCCACCATTACTTTTTTGGGGGGAATATCAGGCATTAAATAGAGTTTTGCAAGGTTTCACCCGCTTTTTAACTGTATTTTTTAGTTGTAGGGGGTGGTCCAGAATTTCGAGGGGTGATACTTCCATTGGGGATCTCACTGAATCCTTGTTAGGAACTACCAGAGCTAAAATGTGGTTGAGTTAGCGTTTTGTCTCGGCGAGACGGGGTCAAAGCTGCCGTCCGATATTTGGGGATGTACTCGGATACACCGTGTTTGCATAAATTTATCACAATCAATAACAGCGGCGGGTGAGGGCTCTGAAGTAGTGCTCTCAACGGATCAGGGTGACCTAACCTGAGTAAATCGGACTCGATCCAATTAGTTCAGACCCAACATTTAGGAAATATAGTTTTCATTTTCTGCATGTTTAAATGAAAGTGACCTATCGAAATTTAGTAAAACTAACCAATACATTTTTTTTTTTCGAAAAAGGAGTTTAAAATAAAAGATTGATGTGTATGTAAAGCCCACTTTGAAACATTTATCCTGGATAGGGAATGACCATTACTTTACTTGTACAAATGCATCCATACCATGTATCATTAATTTACAACATTTTCTTCTTGTAAAGAAACGAAAGGTATTTATTTTATCAACTAACCGATTGTGACAAAGTTGCCTAAAGACAATAAAAGAATACAAATTCACTCAAATCAAATAGATCGAGAAGTATTTAATTAAAGTTAAGGTAATTTAAAAACTTAATTCAACGTAAAAACTAAAGTACGTAACCACAATAATCCACTCGGAAAAGAAGCCAAAACATGATTCGAGTTGAGAAGAAAGAAAGACTAAATAAAGAGAAAAACAGAGCATCAACCAGAAAGAAGTATGATTCATACCAGCTCAGATATCCTCGTGATCGCCACACCCGTATGCACAAGTCTGAGAGTCCCCGAGGATGTTCTTATAAAAATTAATTACTTCAAATGCCTCATTCTGTAGTTTTAAATTTACCAATTATTCATTAAATGACCCTGCTTCTAAATGTGTTTACAGACTGGACATTCATAAAGTGAAAATTTAACTTAAAAGTTATCTTCAATGGAAATTCGCAATGCATGGCTATATTTATCTAGTGGTACAGTTTCGGTGAAAATAAACTCCGCTACCGTAACAAATAGACCAAATCTGACAGCTGGAATGCTTTCCTGGGAACATTCTCGTGTTGTTTGACATGTCACACGATCCCCTTGCCCTTCGACAACATTGACCCCCATCCAATATGGCAGACACGTTGATCATGTACTCCAAACTGTAGCTCCTCCCCACCATTCCACATTTGTGTATTACGACGCTTCATTTCGTTGGTGATTTGTGAATTACCAGGCTGTACTGGACGTTTGAATAGTCCTATATATAAAGATGGCACAAATCACCAACATATGAAGCGTCGTAATGCACAAATGTGGAATGGTGGGGAGGAGCTACAGTTTGGAGTACATGATCAACGTGTCTGCCATATTGGATGGGGGTCAATGTTGTCGAAGGGCAAGGGGATCGTGTGACATGTCAAACAACACGAGAATGTTCCCAGGAAAGCATTCCAGCTGTCAGATTTGGTCTACATCTTCAAATTTGATAGACTGTTGAAGTCTGATTGTACAGATTGCGCATGATAATGAAAAGTGATTGCAAAAAGACAAGAGTTAGAAAAAGAACACCTACTTTTAATTAAGGTTCAAATAATTTCGACACTTCATTGTTATCATAACATAATCATTTATTTAACAACAAAATAATCATAACGTTCGAGTGTATGTATGTAAATACAAACAGTGCATTGTATTCAAAGTACAATGAATTCATTTTTTTCGTCTTAAATATAAATACAAAACAAAAACACAGTCAACATTCAGATAACAATAAACAAGTGAGATCAAATCGGCAAACACAAACACAAACGTACAAAAATAAACTTATAAAACCAGCTGTACTTAATTAAGGGCACTCACATGACAGACTAGTCTTAAAATTTGTGCAATAACACTATAATAGCCTTTGTGTATAAAAAATATACCTAATTATTAATACTGTAAAAGATAACACTAATTTGTATGTTGCAGATATATATATATATATATATATACAAAGAATCATAACATTTTATTAGTTTCGGATAATTTACAGAAATTATAGTAATTGCGGGTAGAGTTTCTACCGGGTCTTTAAAAAATATCTGTACCTGAGAGAGAGAAGCTCGTAAGTCACAAATCCTTATTTTCGAGAAAAAACTTCCTTTTATAGAAACTAAACGGACAAATCACATCTTTTCTTATTTATTTATTTACATATTAACAACAAGAATCGAGCAACCAATATGTGAGGTCTTCCGAATGTTGTACAAAACTGATCACGTTCTGGCCAACACTGGACTTACACGGTTCTAGATCTCAGGTACAGACATTTAGGATATATCTTTTACTTTAAAAACTACAAATATATCACAATTACGTACCTTGAATATTAATAATTATACAAGGTACGTAATTGTGATAATATGGCCCGTGCGACAATATGGCCCTTTTCACTATTATATGTTTTAATAATTATCTTTTCTTGCGCTCGGAGGCCTGAAAAATGTCATCTTCCTTAATTAGAAGACAACATCGCATGTAAGAATTGTCTTAATTTACAATTATATGCTTATTTAGTTTATAAACGCCATCTTTATAGGCCTAATTTCTTCAAAAAATATACACAAGCCTACCTGGACACGTTTCTTAAAAAGAAAACAGTTCGACAATATTTCAGCCTATCTTATCACTCTTCATCAGGGGATTCAGGTACAGGTATTGAAAAACTTAACACGATACTGAAATTACCTAGGAAGGAGGAGTTAGTAGACCTATTAAGAACTAAGGATGCCTTCATCCTACACTTGGTAAACGCTTTCTTGAGTTTTGACCTTGAGTGAACTGTGATTGGTTGTTGATGAGGGTAGAATCTAACCTACTGGGACATTAACGAAACTCACTAAAGGACATGAATTTCATGTTGGAACTGTAACAGTTTAGGGAATTAAAGTGCAACCTCACTTCAGATCGAAGAAGAGTTGTTAGTTGGACATTGAATATTGACTAACGGTCGTAAAAGAAGAAGGCAATTGTTTTGTAGTCGGTACGAGAAGTTAAGTAGAATGTCTGCGTATTGACATTATTGTAGATATCTAAGATAAATGAGGCAAAACTGGAGTAATATTATTAAATGCTTCGGTGGAATTAAAGTATGATTCACTTCGGTGCAATGTTTTACAGAGCGCATGAGGGATTAAACTTACATACACTTGCTTCGAGACGGAATTAATTAATAAATGAGAGAAGAAAGTGCTAACGTAAGTCGACTGTGGCTGTAACAGAAGAGGAAGTTATGTTTATGGATTTCCTGAGGGTGGAGATCTAGGATATCTTATTATCAAGACTGCAAAGTAAAAAATAAAGTATAAGACTAAAGCAAGTCTTCCATAGGATGTTTTAACCCGGAAGCCATCCCTATCTTTTATTGTGCCTATTTAGAAGTGACAAAAGATAACTTGGGTTTAATTATAGTCTATGGTCATCGTTGTCACTTTATTTTCTAACTTGTGACATGGAAAGAAACAACTGAAAATCGACCATTCTTCAGAAATAGGGCGTTTTGGGTTAAAAAAAAATGTAATGATGTTAGTTTGTAGGAATCTTGGAGGCATTTTGTAGGTACTCTGAGATCAATACTGTATTATTTATTTATTTATTCCATTTACAAAATATAGACTAATTTCCATGGAGTTGATGCTATTTGAAGGGTGTGAGACAAAAACATGGTAACCCACAAATGTTTAATTTTTTAGTTATTCAGCACCCGATAGAAAGCAATCATACCGCGTCGTTTAATGTTGTCTGAGTTGAAATTGTGCTCCAGAGATGACAGCAATATTTACTTATGGTAAGCCTCATTGTAACATTTTGGGGTTCATAAGATGGTAACCAACAATTAAGATGGCGGGAAACGAGGAGCAGTATACCAGCTTGCCACTAAAAAGGAAAAGAATTTGTAAATTAAACATTTCTTACAGCGAGTTCAGTGAAAAGATTTATTCTTGAGTGACTTAGGTAGCGAATATTATCGTATAAATAATAAAACATGGTAACCCACACAGCAGCATGAAAAATAGAAATTCGTTATTTTGATTTGGTACAATTATTTTAAGCTTTTATGTATAGCCTTACCTGAAAAATCAGCTTTCAGCCAATGAAAATGACTTGTGCAGCAGTAAAAATCGAATTTCTTAAAAGTGTAACATTGTGGGTTACCATGTTCTTGCCTCACACCCTTCATTTATTTATTATTATTATTATTTTACTATTTTCATTGCCATGTTCCTTACAGTGAGAATGGAATTCTACAATCAAGCATGAATGAAGAGTTCAGTGTTTGGCTCGTCCTCATGATTATAAGAAACCGAAATTAAAATAAAATACTATGATTATGAATTCCATGGAGTTGATGAATAAGTGAGACACACTTGATTTTAACTTTATATTCCACAATAAGTCGACTGTGGCAGCATCTTCCTTCTAGTTCCACTGAAACGAGACTAAGATGGATGCGTCATGTCTAACGCATGCAAAAACGTTGTGCAGTGTTGCCAGCTTCACACTTTTATTACAATTTTTTTTTATCAGTCCATGAAGGTGATGAAAAAGTGTCATGTGTTTCAGTTAATGTAATTCTCATAATAATAGGTTTATTTTCGATTTAATTACGATTCGTGTTTCGAACTAAATTATTGTGAAGAACTGTTGTTGAAAATTAACTGGGAAACTAAAAACAGATACTGGAAAACATGTCTCAAAACATGAAAATGAGTTTCATTTCATGGAGTTGCTATTAAGCATATTTGAAACTAAATATTATTAAAATGTGAAAGTGGACAAAAACTGGCCCAGTTAGAAGAAGTGTTTTAAGAAACAAACAGAAGCCAAGAAAATAATTTGGGGCTCACCTTTGGCGAGAAAAATGCAGTTTCATAAAATTCCCCATTTCTGGAGAATGACCCAAATATTGAAATAAGAGTTGAAGTCAGATGCGATAATTTAAAATAGATACTGGTACTTACAACAAGACGGAGTGAATTATCATGGCGAGAGAACTGTCTTTGAGCAGCGTGTCTAGATAAAAATTTACATCTTTTTTTTTTTAAATGCAATTATTGCACTTGATATTTGAGCAAAAAACTATTTTTTTTTTTTTTTTTTATTTACAACCACATCCTAAATAGAATCTGAACAATTTATCTTCGTATTTTCTGTATTCTATTCAAAAGCGCTTTGGACAGCGATCCTCATTCCTCACCAGGTCTTTACGTTAAAACTGTTTTCATTATCTTTATGTTACAAAGTGAAGAGTTTACAAATACATACAATGTGGAGGTCAGATAGACAATTTTTGATTAGAATATGTATTTATACTATTCTTGTCAGAGAAGGCACTGGGTATTTCGGACGGCCATATCATTGCTCACATAAACGATCTGAGGCAAAATTCCAGATAATGCTTCGGAGATTAAAATAATTTTAGTCTCCGCATACCTAAATTTACGAATCTATTTCAACATGTATATTCTTCAATGCGAGGAATAGTGTTAATAGAAATCCTAAAAGTTGTACTAGTAAGGGCTATAATTTGTAAATGATGACGTTTTAGAAAACATGCATAATGAGAAGCATCTTTTTTCGTGGCTATACACTGAGGCATATTACAAAAACCAGCAGTTGGAAGGAGGTTGAAACACGTTTACCCCTGAAAATTGAGACTATACAACCATATCTATCAGCCAGAAAATTACATACAAAATATACATGGTTTTGTTAAAATTTTCGCTCTTTTTCACGTCTGCCAGATGAACATCGAGAAATTAATACAACCAGAACAGTATTTTCGTATTAAACTGAACCCAAACATTTGTCATTAACATGAAGTTTTCTGGAAAGGTTCATTCGAATACAAGAAACAAATGTCGTTCGTTCATGCACTTTCAGTATAGATTCCCTAATGCTTTAGTTAAGTCATTTCTGGTCTTAGCTTTTCCAGTATCTACGGACTATATGAATCATCTTTAACCCAACTGATGACCTAGGTTTAAATTCTCGTCACATCTGTTGCAAGATGCTGTCGTATACTTAAAAGAGTTAAAAGGCTATTTTTACACTTTAATGTTCAAAGTTTTCTTTTAATTTAGCCACGAAAGAACTCCCCATGTTTATTTAATCTTTTTATACATATTGGGACGGAACATATATGTGACGTCACTTATTGGCAAACCAAAATTCAACATTTTCATTATACATTCTGTATCATGGCTGGTGCCTTTCTGCTTTGTAGACTGGAAAAGTACTAAAAGCAAATAACGTTAGAACAGCTTCTTTCCTATGAGGCAAGCAGTTATTTCTACCTAAGATGTCGAGGAACATTTTAAAGGTTATTAGAAAAGTTTTTTAATACGAAAATAATCTGCTGTAAGCAGTGAAGTAAGAAAAATAGTGCCCTCTGTATATCTTGTCTGTTACATAAAGGGAACGCCCCAAAGAATTGTCGCAAATACATCACCCAGCCGATTTTAAATTACGTTGAAACAACTTCACAAAAATAACTCAATCTATTGACTGGGAATCAATCCTACGGTTCCAGCATGCCGGCCAAGTTTTCTACCACTAAACTATTTGCCAAAGAAGCTTTTATCCTTTACGGAAAGATGTGTATTCCTCCCTTCTCCAGCATTCTGCGCCTCATCTGGTCCCAATGGATTAGACATACGGAGGCAGATGAAAGTCTCGTGATATGTGACTTAGAAGTTAAAAGGACCCGTATCAGTGAGTATGAGGAACTGTATTAATGCAGTGTTATGCAGATACTCTGGACTCTTCACGAAGGGCAAACGTTCAAACATTGTGGCTTCAATAGATACACGGAGGTGTGATTTACACGTGTCTGTTGGTATCAAAAGTCAAGGTGCTATTGGATTGGAAAGAGATTATTTTAGGAACTTTACTGAAAACTATCCAGTACGAAAGAATTATTAGATTGCTGGATGAATATTCAGTATGCACGAACTTGTTTTTTTTTTTCCTTTTTCTTTTACCCTTACAGCAGCTCAAGCTTTAAAGTCAAGTCGTAAAACACTTTACCTTGCCTATTGAATAAAAGGGAAAGTCCGGCATTCGCCCAGAAAATGAGAAAATCTAGAAAAATTTAGTCTGAATGGCTGTAAGAAGGACTCAAGCCTGCCAACAACCTGTTGGAAGGTAGTCGTCCAGGGCTTAGTTAGTAGGTACTATCCCGGCATTTGCCTGGTATGACTGAGGAAAAATTCCAGTCAGGGTGGGCGGCCACTGGGATCGTTTCCAGGACCTTCCGAATGCTAAGCCAATGCTCTATCAAGTAAACCAGGGGCCTACGGCTGCTCGGTGTCGCTCTGAAGCCAGTGCATGCAACTTGCACACCACAGAGCTGAAAAGTTGTCTTCTTGGTGAAAGCTACGCGGTAAAGCAGTCTCTCAACGTGTGAGGGACTTGGTTCAATTACCGGTCAGTAAAGCGACCAATCTTTTGTGCATTTTTATACATGTCTACATACAGTCTCTCTCAAATCACATTCTTTCTCACACACACATCTGTGCATAAGGTATCAACAACACTTGATCTGAAAGGCTATTATTTCTCAACTGTGCCCTTTCTTACGACTAGCATCATAATTACATAAAAAAAAATGTATAAATAATAATAAAAGAACTATTGTACACAATCAACTATTGCAAACCATCAATCAACTCCAAAAGATCTTCTCCCTGGCTTTTTTCTCTACTTGATGACGTCTCGAACGTACACATCTCGCTGTACACTTTGTCTAACTCGAAAGATCGACTTGGCAGTCTTGCGTCAATGTTGATAACATTCCCAGTTAGTATCGTAAGCCGTTGTTGAGCGAACTCCCTGGAAATAATAAATAAATAATAATAAAAACTGATCTTACATTTAGGATGACTACCGAATTTAAAAAGAAAATTCTTCATTGCTGTACAGCTATCCTAGGCCAGTGAACTATATATTTTATCACCCGGCAGATGCATAAAATGTTTCGCCCGTTGTGTTTTGATCAAGGGATCCCAGGTTCAACTTTAGACAAGGATAGAAGTGGTCCAGAATCCGCTTAAAACTTTAGGTTACGCCCTTACGGCGTCATTTTAATCCATAGAAGGAAGGAAATGGTAAACCACCACCGGTTCAACCTTTCCCAGTGACCAGTTCATGAACTTACATCTAGATGACTACCGAAACACAAACAACACAGATGTATGAAACAGCTCCCGAAATTAAATATACTGGTAAAATTTCTTTATAACGAATATGGTTATAACAAAATTTCCGTTAGAACGAAGTCTTTTGAAATCTCCGCCGAAGTCTTATTCTGTAATACAATGTTCATTACAACGAAATAAAATCGGTGGTCCTGTAAAATTCGTTAAAACGGGATTTTACCTGTATCAACATATAAGAAAATCACAATCTGGGGTAATACTATACGCAGATACAAAAACAAGAAGCTTAGATAATTCTCTCCTCTAAAGAGAAGTCCGCTAAGGCTTCGGAAGACGTATAGAACACTGAGACCTACCAGAATATAGCAAACCACTTCATGTTTGATGTGCAAAATTGCCACCGCGAGCACCAGTTATTCCCTTGAACCTTATCGCCTAGTTGCGCTTCCTGTACGTTCCGGTTCGAAGAGACGAAGTCTACATACAAGTACACAAAAAACGAAAATGACGATTCATGAAAGATCGCGTGTAAGTACCACTCTTATTTCCAAATGGTGCTGAACTCAAACGCAAAATTAGCGCCGCAGCTGCTGACATGAAGGCAGAGATGCTCTTCAAGGTGTGGGAAGAAACTGAAAAGTGGGACGTCTATCGCATTACAACGGAAGTCGCATGAAACATAACAAAGAAAAACGTGAAGTGGTTTTCTATCGTATGGCAGATCACAACGTTCTGTACTAGGAGTGCTCTGAAGTCCGAAGTTAATTTCGGAATACCGACATCCCAGAATTTCGATTTTCCGGTATGCCACATTTCCTCCGGGAGTCGAACCCGGGACCTCTTGATTACAAGCCGGCGAGCTAAAACCACTCACTCATGTACCAGAAACAAGGAAAGAAAATTCTCTAATATTGGATAATTAACCTCCTCACGCCTAAAACTCTGAGGTTTTTGGGGGGGGGGGGGGGGGGGGGGGTCCGGACCCACCCCCTAAATACGTGTTTGAGTCATGGCTTTCTAAGTTTCCAATTATACTAGAAGGGTGACTTAGATGTTTGGGAAGGAACACACCAACTGCTGATCTGCATTTCATGCGTCTCCCACGGGGGAGGGAGAATTTGGTGTTTCCCCTTCCCCCCGCATTTTGGGAGATCACAACGTCCCTAAGTGACCTACAAGCATCATTGTTGACTTAAAATGGTAAAGAATAAATAAACTAACTGCAGATATACTTTATTGTTGGAGAGGAAAGCGGGTGAAGTTGGCGTATAGTTTACTGAGTAATTTTTTTACACGTAAAATTGATTTTTTTTTTTTTTTTTGACAGATCGTTAAAAAGACACCATATCTTCTCTTCTAACTGCTCTAACGATTTGGCACAAATATCTCCTCTTTGAATCTGTGTTACATAAGCTTCCAAATCTAGACCCTCTGATAATTAGAAGAAGGGCTCGAAATGGAACGCTTTATCTTCGTTAACACAATATTGTAGTTTCTCTATGTTTACCATATTGACGAGACAGAAAAGCAATGTTCCAGCTATTCACGAACCGGAGCGCCGTTTCGGTTTCCTCCGGTCCATTTCGAGCTCTGATTAGAAGATATAGAAAGGAGGTGAGCGCCTGCGATTTTCTTGAATTTCCTGGCCGGCTGCAGAAGTTTAATTCAAAAAGCTGCAGCTTCGAAGTTCGCTGAGAAAATTCTGAAACTCCCACATTCCGGAATCTCGAAAATTGGCACTCCGATTCTGGAATCCCGTTTTCAACTCCGGAATGCTCCGGTATTCCGAGCACCCCTATTCTGCACATCAATATATAAATATACCTTTTGTAAGTTGTAAAGTTCTTTTTGATACATCCTATGAAGTACATAAAAAGGGATAATATATAAAACAAAACAGTGGCTAGAAATACTGTAACATACATTTACATATTTGGAACCGAAGTGTAAAATGAACAATTCCAGCCACAAAGTGGATGAATTGGCATCAGTCAGAATCCCCCTTTCTCCCGCATTTTACAACTGAAAAAATTCGCGCTTCCATTTCAGAATGTCCCATATTTCTTACTTATTATAACGTATTACGAATTTTGTTGTGTACTAAGCAAACAAGGTCAAATAAGTTCAGAAGACGGACATATGCAATTTGCCTGAACCAAGGTTGCCTACAGACCTTAAATAAAATTCAAAACAAGTAACAGCAAAATATAAAGAAAAAAAATATGAAGAAAATGTTAATAAGAATCACATGACGTTAGCCGTTCTTCCTTACATGGTCAAGTCACCCTTTTCTTTTTCTTTTTTATAATAAATAGGAAGGTACGATACGTGATAGAAGTCGAATAACAAAATAGATTCATTCATGCTTACGGGACATCCAATGATGTAATCACATCAGTATCAAAGTCGGTATTTTAACTGAATATTTCTGAATTGAACTGCATATTAGCTCAGTTCAAATGATTCCTCATTCCTTTAGTCAAAACAAATTCCCTGACTTTTTCAGGTTATTTTTCTTAAGAAACTTCCAGCTGCTAAAAGCGAAAGTTACTAAATCTGTTATGCAAATTCGTCAACCATCTCAAATTTTTCCAAGTACATAAAAAAGTTCCATCTGGATCACCTGATCCAATCCAACTCAGTGGAGGGTCAAGAGAGGTGGGCGCGCGCCCCATTATCAAGGGATTTTTTTTAATAGCATTATTTCTATTCTTTTTTTCCCCCTCAGAAAAAGCATCGATTTATTTCTGGCCAAATCTAATTTATCTAGAAATATCTAATTTTGGGAATTTCATGTGATACTCCATGGCAAAACTTAGCAATATAAGGAGAAATATGATATTTTTTTAAGTTAAAAAAAAATCACTTAGCAGCAAAATATTGAAAACGTTCCGGGTCTCTTCCACCAGTGACCCCTCCTCACGAAAAACCTGGATCCGCCACTGATCCAACTTTATCAGACGAATAAAAGGGAGGAAAAACAACATCATAATCATCATCATTAGCAGCAGCCGCCGCCACTCGAAGGTCAAATAAAGACAGCTGTGACCGAGGGTAAAGGATGACTCAAACAAAATGGCGTATATTCCGAAGCACGGTCGGGGCAAGGCTTCCTTGAGACTCGGTCACGACTCGATCTTCCTTTAATTTCTGACTCCTATCGATAGCAAAATATCGTGACTACAGATTTTATTAACATGTCCAGCTAGAAATTTCCATATTTACTTGAAAAATGAAAATGATTATGTCCAAAATTACTATAACAGGTGTTATATATATATAAAAATGCACGGCCCACATTGAAGTATATTTTGCAGAATGGTACGTCAATTGTTTTTTCTCGTGTAATACAAACAATATCTTCACACCAGCTTTTGTAACTGTTCATAGAACTTAAAAGGATTATGATCTGACAATCCTGCAAACCAAACCAAACTATGGAAGTCGTCACAAAGATAATATTCATATAAATCTTGAAATGGATCCTGCTGGGTCATAATCCACGCAAGGGACACAACTATCGTTATTCACATGAAATTTCTTAGTACAATCCTTACTACGAAACATTTTTAGAGTGGAAATTTAAAACGACTAACTCCATCTGTAGGGGTAACAATCATTTCCTGAGGCACATCTTATTGTGCAGAGTAGGGCATAAATATCTCCCCATTTTTAAACATGTAGCCTGAAAGAACGAAGGAAAATGAAACACATACCTACTTTATTAAGGAAAGAATGCCATTTACTGACAAGCAATCAGATTTTCAGTATACCATCATTTTTACTACAATTTTCAGTGGCAAAATCACTGAATGTAACACTTTTTTTTGCTGTTTTTTTAACAGTTTTTACACGTGTTGAATGTCGATCATGGGCACCAAGGTCTCAGGTCTTGAAGAGAACATTTTTAAGATGGTAGGTGTCATTTCTTGAACACTCTCATAGTCTTTAAGCGAAATTGTGACAACTCCTTGGGGAACAGCAGCAATAGGGTGAAAACCTGATTCAACTCCAGTAACGTTCGATGTTTGCGAGAGAAGACTTTTCCTTTAAGTAATCCCACAAGCAGCCCCTGCTAGACTCCTCTCCCCGTGTGTGTGTCATCATCCCAAATTCTCGAGTGCAGACCCCCCCAACTTAAAAATTTTTAAGGTCAAAAAGCAATAGAAACTCTGAAAAACTCCACTTACGCCCTGCTAATTTTGATTTTACACCCCTCTCAAACTGGAATCTTGGCAAAATCCCTGCCCACAAGACTTCGAGAGTATTCAAGAAATGGGGACTGCAATCTTAAAGATGTTCTCTTCAAGACCTGACACTTTGTTGCTCATGACTGATGAATACGTGTAAAAATTGTCGAAAAACGGCCAAAAAGTGTAACATTCAGTGATTTTGCCTAGTGAAAATGATGATGTATTAAAAATGTGATTGCTTGTGAGTAAAACAGCAATCTTTCCTTAATAAAGTAGGTATGTGTTTCGTTTTCCTCTGTTGCTTGGTCTCTTCAGGATAGATATTTTAAAATGGGGAAATATGCCGCACCCTGTATAAGGAATGTCTGCTGTCTAACAAGATGAAAGTTTAAAATAAAATGTTTAGAGAAGTACAAAACCCGTACTTAAGGCTGACGTCAAACAACGATCTCCAACAAAAGATGACAGCACTATCTCCGTATATGACTAATGTGTTTTTATCGTTGCACGAAATTTCAATGCTGCTCCTACAAATTCAAGCCTACAGAGTTCTAACCTTCAGGGAAGAAAGTTCATTGAAGTTAAAGTTATTTTTAGGCCTTTAGGCAACTATGGCTCAGGCCATATGAGATGATTGGTGGAATGAAGAAAGTGGGAGGAAACGAGAACACCCCGAGCACGGTGTCTGTCCAACACAAAGCCCACATGCAAAGAAAGTTCATAACCAATTCAAGAGTTCGATCAATGCTGATTTTTAATGTTCTTTTGTTCATTGTTATAAGTTTTGATATTCACAACAACAATCAAGCGATTTCAACAATGAAGAAAAACGAAAATAAAAAATTTGGCATTGATCGAACTCTGGAATTGGTTATGAACTTTCTTCCCTGAAAGTTTGAACTCTCTAGGCTTGAATTTATAGGAGCAACATTGAAATTCCGTGCAACGATAAAAATACATTCGATATATATATGGAGATTGTGCCGGCATCTTTTGTTGGAGATCGTTGCTTTACATTAACCTTAACATTACCTGCTTTTCAGGTTTATGACCATTTTTTATGAAATTCCTTGACTTTCTAGCATTCCCAGGTTAGTGGGAACTCTGCAGTTGACTTCATGGAATGTCTTCCTACCGTTCCATATGGTATAAGAAATTTTTTTCCAACGAGCTTTTTCAACATGGTTGCCAGGTTTATATAAAAAAAAAAAGCTCATTTAAAGTGGCTAAATAAAGCAGAAATGTTTATATACATTTCTTTTTTTACTATATGGACAAGAATAATTAACTAACTCTATTGCTACGGAACTTGAAAGTTCATCGCCGCTGTAACAAATGTTAGCCATTGGATTCTATTCTTTTTGGTAACATCAAGCCAGTTTTCATCACGAACATCTCAAAGATCCCTTATAATATTGTTCTCCCAACGACGTCTGTCTTCCCAACGCCCTCTTTCCTTCCGGCTTCTCAGCCTGGATGGAATATAATCTTCGTTATTCCTCCATTCGAGTTATGCCCATGATTTACCGGGTATTGTAAGCATAATGAAATCAAGATGGGTTAAGAATAGTAGTTTTCAAAACGAAGTTTTTTATTGAGATGGCATTTCATTAGATTCTTCCGCCATTATCTTTCATCTTCATCGTGCCATCTGACTTACTGCTTCGACTAGACGACGATCACATCGGTCTGTATTCCTAATTTTCTTAAACTTTCCTTTTTTCACATATACAAATGTGAGAAGATTTTTAATTATATAAGTTCGGTTTTGAACAATGAGAGGACAGAGTCTGAATTTTATTTTAAGGTTTTTAGGCAACTTTGGATCAGGTCGAATGGGAGAATTGGTGGAATGAAGAAAGTGGAAGGAAACTGGATAATCCTGAGTAAACCCACACACACAATGTTTGTCCAGCACAAAGCCCACACGGCACGAGCCAGAATCGAACCGAGGACCCCACGCACCAGAAGTGAGGGCTCTACCACTGAGCCATCACAGTGACAGCAACACAAGGTAAAACTACGATATTTCACGCTTCGTCGCCTTATAAACATATCAAATATTTATGCCGACATCCAGAAACATAAAGAAATTATGCATGCCTAATTCTGAACATATTTAGACATTCTGAATATGAAAATGCAGGACTCTGAGAGACAAGACTTACTCTTCTTCTTTTTCCGTGTTGAATAGGTTTAACTGAAATTCTTGAGCAGCTTTCGGTTTTGAGCTATTCCCCAACAAAAGTTCCAACAGCTTTAATTCTTCCTTCCCAACCAACAGCTCCTCCTTCTCCACATTGGTTTCTTGTACTTCCTCACTATGAGACTGACTATCACTACTGCTACTACAACTTTGAACAGACATACTGGATCCCTGATTGATACGGGCAGGAGCAGCAGCGTAACTGTAAATAAATAATAGGAACAGATTTTATCAAACAAAACTCCATGCTTATCTGTAGC
>JAGDQP010005865.1:0-40054 GCA_022664845.1 Lepisma saccharinum | reverse complement strand
CTCCATGCTTATCTGTAGCATTACAATAAAATATATATCCATTATACAAAACACATGTCAGCGAATATACAAACAACACACAACGGTGTACCTGGAAACGTTACTAGAACAACAGTCACTGTATTTTATTCGATCATATCCAGCTTCATCAGGTGATATTAAAAAAGTAAAATAATGCATTCGGCACATTCTCTTCAGGCGCCCTTTAATCCAGCATACTTTGGTACGGCACATCCTATTCAGGCGCTCTTAAATCTGGCATTCTTTGGTTCGGCACATTCTCTTCAGGCGCTCTTTAATCTGGCATTCTTTGGTTCGGCACATTCTCTTCAGGCGCTCTTTAATCTGGCATTCTTTGGTTCGGCACATTCTCTTCAGGCGCTCTTTGACCTGGCATTTTTTGGTTCGGCACATTCAGGCGCTCTTTAATCCGGCATTCCTCGGTCCGGCACTGATCAAGCCGCTCGCGTTTGAATTTTTTCGGGTGGATTCGGGCGTCTGTTGACTTTTTTAAACCGCAACGCCCATGTGTATTTTTTCTTGCCATAGAGCAGCTTTTTGCATATACAACTTGTTTTAAATGTACTGTACTGTATTAATTTTTCTTTGGTATTCCCGTTAAAATTATATTGACGTTAGATAATCCGGGACGGCCGTCGTCCCGAAAAATGCCAGATTAAAGAGAGCCTACGGTAGCTCCAAAATTGTCCTCACGACGCTTGGTCAATAGTGCATGTTTGCGGCCAAACAAGACATCTTTATCTTCCTTTCCTCTGTTTATAAAATAGGTAATCTACTATATCGGTATTCACTAAGTGAACCATTGACTAATTTAATAGTAGTAGTATAATTGGTACTCACATATTACAACCCAGATCCGTTCCTCTGTCACCATGCATTTCGAGCGAGCCTGGATCCTTGGATGGTAAGTACTCTCCTCCAGGATAAAAATGTTGAGCTTCATATACTTCACCGTCGGGGCTAAACGCACGAATTACTCCTGGGACCTCATGACCTTCAACACAAGAAATAATAATATTAAAATGCTAAGACGCATTCATGATATCTACAGAATTGATGTGAGGAAGTAGTTAATGCAATGTTTGATCAACTCAATTAAATCTCTTCGAACTGATTACGTAGCGAGGGAAACATAATGAAAAGCTGCACCTACCGTGCGGTTTCGGTAAAGCAATATTGGTAAACGGTTATAATAGAAACACTATGCTACAAATCTACAACAAAACTAAATACAGTTTAAAAATGAGCAACAAGGTAGTGCACAGGATGATAAGTGGGTGTCCATTCCTACCTTTGCCGATATAACCGAAAAACTGAAGAAAACATTTGCAAAATATGGTATTAAGGCGGCTGAAAGACCACCTGTCAGTATTCAAAAGCAGCTTACAAAATTTAAATCCTATTATGTAAATCCGATCTATAGTCCAGGTGTTTACGAAGTAACTTGTGAGTGCAAGGACAAATACATTGGTATGACTAAACGTAACAAAGGACTAGGACGACAGCAGCGACACGTAGCGGACGGTTCATCGTTTGGAGAACAGTTGGCTGCTGAATGGCACGTGGAACAATTGACAACTGTACAGCGTGCAAGTACTGGATAGGATTGTGGAAGGAGAAGTGTTGAAAATGCAGAGAAAACGGGTTAGAGTTATTGAAGGTTAAGTCCAGGATACATTTTCGCGCTCAAACCATGAATAAAGGCCCCTTCCCACAGACGGAGTGTTGAGGTTGCTGGTCGTAGGGGTAAAATATGGATTATGGCAACCAGGAAAGTTAGGTCAAAATTGGTGTTGTGAGACTCGGTGTGTAAGGAGTTTGGGGCACCCGGTTTGTTAATAGTGCAAAAGTAGCGGTGGTTATTAACACGAATGTTGAGAGGTCCATCTGTTTCCCCCACATAAAAGGCATCACAAAACTTGCAGGTTAGGATGAATATAACATTAGAGATGTGGCATGTACCCTTGGGATTTAGGGTGTATCGGCCATTAACAGTATTGATACTGACTGTGGGAGAAGTGATGGAAATGGAGCAGGCCTTACATCTAGGTCTCATGCATGCATGGGCACCGGTTTGGGGTGGTGGCGAGGGAGGATTTGTACGGACTAAGATGTTTCTAAGATTAGGTGGATGTTGAAAACTAATCTAGGTTTGGTGGGGAATACTGATCTTGTGTCTGGGTCAGATTGAAGAATGTGGAAATGAGTGTGTAGGATTTGTTTGACTTTGGTTAGTTTAGGATGGAACTGGGTGATTAGAGCCGGTGGGTTGGGGTTTGATTGAGTTGAATGTGTGAGGATGCACGGCGAATTTGTTTGGTTACAAGGTTAGGTGGCTAGCCACGGTTGACTACAGCTTCGTGGAGGCGTTGGTTGTAAGTTGCAGTGGCAGAGGTGGTGGAATTGAGGCGTTGTCCTCTGAGTGCAACGGAGAATCGCTTCCTTGGTGTGGTAAGGATGGGAACTTGAGTAAAGTCCTTCCAGCCTTAGTTCGAAGTAGAGATAAACAAATCCACGTAGGTTGACGAGCGTTGATTGGCTATCAAATTCATCGTGCCAGTATCCTACCGCAACATAGTGCATTCTAAAACTAATGATTCAAGATACTGAAATTTTCCCTGGTTTTTGATACATAAACGCATTATTTATCATTTTTAAATAATAGATTCGGTCGTATTTCAGTCGCACACATTTAAACATTTAGGTTTTTACTGCGCATGCGTGCTAATCCGCGCGCCAATGATTTCAAAAGGAAGAGCTCCGTGAGTAGCAGCGATGGTTGACAATAATCCATCTCCCTCTCGTGTTATGAAATACAAAAGAGGAAAACCGCTTACACGTGCAGCAAGTACTTTAAAAAATTGTGCAGAGCATATAAAACCACAGGAATAGATGAAGTCCTAAAGATAGCTGGTGAGTTTTTAAGAGTGGTTTTGCTACAGGTATGCACAGTGTGCGAAAAGAATGTTGCATAACTGTGTGTTTGTCAGTTTGTGTGTCGCCGCCTACGAAAAAAATAAAAAAAAGTGTACGAATTGTGATGTGCGGAAGAAGGAATGAATTATTTAGGTTCGCACTACGTCGAAAGTATACAAATTTGTTTTGATGATGAGCCCCTACTCGAAAAGAAGGGTGTTGATTACTCTGACTTAAAAAAAAAAAATAAAACCCTAAGGTTTTTAGGTTTTTTCCTTAAACCACGCAAATGCCGGAACAGTACCTACACATTAGGCCCTGGCCGACGACGGACGACTACTTTCCAACATCCTCTCTCCAACCTTATTAAGGCCTGAGATGCCTGAAGGCCGTACAAATAAACTAAATTCTTATGGGAAATCGGTTTTTAATTCTACGTCGGAAATGTAGTACTTATTGATTTACTTATTATAGACAGCGATTAAAAAAATGTTGTCTTTTCATTAACTCGAGCACTGTCTTCTCATTTCTTCTTCTTTTTTTCAATCCCTGGGAAAGGGATTATGCTTTGCTTAGAAAGTCAAAGCAAGCTAACAATGGCCATGTTTTGTTATAAATTGTCAATAGGTATGTGTGTGTGTGTGTGTGTTACCTGTGTTCTACAAATAAATATTACCATACACTTGTAGCGTCACCTGGCGGTGATCTCATACCGAACCTATTCGTTTTGTTTACCCTGTCTGTTTGGGTTCCTGTTCCAATCAAACGTTTACACTCTTTTTTTTCATACCTTACCAGGCATTATTAGGCAAGCTTGTGGTCGTGTCACGATTAAAATTTCTTCTCAACGCGAGGGAATTTTACAGAACTACAATATGTCAACCTTCGGTCCAGAAATTCAAAAGACTTTACACATGAATATAAAGTTCAATAAAGAAATTTCAGGAACAGAGACAATCTCATTTCTGTAGTGATTTATGATATGTCGGATATAGCATTAGTTATATACTGGCCCAAACTAGCTTGCACTCGCTACACCAGCGTGATTCAGTAAGCCATCAGACGATCTTACTGTTGAAGTTGGTTGCTGCGGAGCACGTGTGTGGCGCGGATGAATACGTTTTGATTTGTTTACATCTACTTCGTACTAAGACTGGAAAGAGAGTAGTATAAATACTGCATGTGGTTGGTAGGTTTTATGTGAACGGAAATATTGAGGGTGTTGTTTTCTAAAGTGATGTCCACGTCAAGGAATGTGACTCTTTTGTGAGAAATGGACCAAGTAAACTGGACAACACGGAATTGGTTCAGCTGTTCTAGGAATGTATTGAGACTGGTTTCACCATGACTCCATTACATCAGGATATCATCCAAGAACCTTATCCAAAGTAGTGGGGTCAAGGGCTGAGTTTGTAAGAAATCATGTTCAAGCTTGCCTATAAACAGATAAGCATAAGAAGGTGCCATTCTCGTACCCATGGCTGTGCCTCGGATCTGAAGGTAGTGTTTGTATCAAAGGTGAAGTTGTTACATGTGAGAACTAGGTTGGCCAGGTTAAGAAGGAAAGCTGTGGTTGGGCTATGCGGTTTAGGTCTCTGGTTAAGGAAGAATTCCAAAGCTGCTAAGCCATGGGCATGAGGACTGTTGGTATATAAGGAACTAACACCTATGGTACAAAGCAGTATATCAGAAGGAAGAGGCGGTAATTTACGGATGATTTCTAATAGGTGGTAGGTGTCGCGTATGTCGGCAGGCAGCGCTTGAACATGTGGTTGAAGGAAGGAGTCAACAAGAGCGGAAATACGTTCGGTAGGAGGCAATTCTACCCCCACCACAGGGAATAAATTGTTACAATTTTTATTTCCAAATAACTATTAAGTAAATAAATATTATAGATTATTTTAATATAACTTTTGATTGTTGCAAAACCAGAAGTCATAAATTAATAATAATTAAAATTTTTAATTTACATTTCGATAGAGTTACTAAGATTTGAAGAAAGTGTATGTAATACGTGACTCACGTAAGATATGAGTAACTAGTTACAATACAAGCTGCAGTCGTAGTAACTAATGTTTTTGTTGTTGCTGTAACAGTAATAGTAGTACAAGTACATATTTTATTCATCCCGCACCACCGGGCGGGCAAATCAGCTAGTTAAAATAGAAACAAATGTCACAATTGCGCGGAAGACTATACTTTTTCAAATGTTGTGCTTACGTGGCGTATAAGGTAGGTTTCACTTAACGCAGGATAAGTAATATTTTATTTTAAAAATCCTCCACGTTCCAGTTTCATCGCCGAGAGGTAAATGTAACTATCAAATAATGAAGGGGGGGAAATAAAGAATAGTAGAAAGAAACAGAGTAATGTGTAAAACTGCAGCACGGTAATTAATTCATGTTATTTTGTCTTTTATACGCCACGCAAGTATAACAATAAAATAATTTAGATTAAACAAAGAAATACCCATTCAGAAACACTAACACGCTTAGATTATATGTACAAATGGCTTTTTAATCAATTTAATTTACATTACGGGTATAGATCACAGCTCCCATTATGCTATGTTCCTGCCATTATTTATTTTACTTGACATGCTTCTTAGAATTAATTTAAAATTAATAGGGTGACACGATACTTTTAACTATACTATATATAATGTTATTTAGCTAAATAACATGGTGGAGGCTCCGGTTACCTCTCGATCCCGGTCCTACAGATCTCTATCAATAACTTCTGACAAAACACTAATCAATTCAAATACTATCCGCATTCACCTTAACATACACTTTCCATATTAAAACAAACCTTTGTTTGCACCAGAAGAAGACCCTAGGTTAAGAAGGGTCGAAAAGTATCGCGTATTGAAAGTTCCATCATTACGGCGTGTAAAACTTTAAAGTGAGTCCTGTTTCAAAACTACAGAAACTATGTAACTGACAGGTTTCTTGATAGCCGGGGATTCCTGGTTATTTATACTGGGATGTAGTTTAAAAAAGGAATGAAAAGCAAGAGGTTCTCACATATATTTTCTTTGGTCTCACGGTTTAACAATACACATAGTAAGCGCTGACTCACCAGGCAGACTAAATGGTCGTCGTATAAATAATTGCACACAAATATAAGTTCCATTTGTACAGTTTAGACTACTTAAATATGCTTAAGGTAGTGACTGAGACGAAGTATCGAAGTGAAGTCTCAGAACGAACTGCTTAGCTCTTGTATCACTTTTGAGCTCGGACGCTCGTCTTTCCTCATTCGGGTAAAAGAGAATTCAAAGGAATTCGCGGATCAGCAAGATGTAAACATGGTGCTGGTCCACTGGAATTCCGAGTGTCAGTCAATTCCAGCTAGTCTACCCGGAAACTGTTACGCGCTAAAACAAAACATGTTTACAAAGTTATAACATTATATCAGCAGTACGTATCAACCTGTTTACTTTCGCTGTAAATTCTTGGGCGTTACGTATTGCTATGTATTACAAATAATGATTATGTCAAATAATAACACGACCAAGCGTTTGAGGTAAACGTCCTCTATATTGGTAAAATAATATTCGTAACAGTCTTTCATCTAAGATGTCATAGGTACCAGGTTCGAGGTATCTAGGGCGTCTTGCATAACAGTCAATAAATAATACTTGAACGTAATGAGAAAAGAACTAGTAAATATATATATTTGGACGCCCACCAACTTGGATTCCTTCTCTTGGATCTTCTGTTCAATATGTGACTATGATATCTGCGGTCTATAATACTACTGAAAATAAGGAACTACCTCGAAAATCTAGTTACTTTTTATTGTGTTAATTGTTACCTAGTCCACGTGAATTCACTCAGGATGCAACGTTCAGGAAATATAATTCCTTTCCTCTCTATTCAAATTTTATCTTTTACACTGCCTAAACACTTTTATATGTATATAGAATTCAAGAACTTTTGATAAGTATCACAATTCCACGATACCATTCAATAGGGACATCGAAGAAACTTATTTCGCTTAGATATCCTTGTTTGCAAATCTCATACAAAATTCTGGAATGCAAATCAGCGCCTACATACCAATAAAAGTAATTTACACTGACGTACTCGATGTAAAGAACTTTTCTATCTCAACTCTGTTATTTGCAGTTATCGACACATCATATTTATTCTCTGAAACTTTTGAATTGAGAGAGAGAGAGAGAGAGAGAGAGAGCGAGAGTGCATATACAAAAGTTTAGGAATAGATTTTGATACTGAAGCGAATGAACGTTACCTGGCGGTACCGGTCCACATGTCGGCAAAACGAAGTGTCCTGTGGGATTTTGTACTTTATCTCGAAGGAAAACGGACACTCGAACCCGGAGATCATGAAGGTAGTTTAAGATGGCATATCGCACAGTCTGAAGTTCTCCAAACTGCATGCCTGCGTACGTCTGAAATAAAAAATAAAAAAAACAATACAACATATTATTAAGAGTACGTGATAAAAACAAACTACATGCACAATTCTATCACTATATGTTAGAAAACCTTTGTAATGGCTAGTTTGACTGCTAAAGAGATCTATAGCTTGAAGTTCTCCTCTCAACCTAGTTACTGATGTGAGCAAAAGGGACTAACTACACAACACTTACTGTTTTTTTCTCGGTTTGAACGTCAACAGATAGGAATTAGGTGAATTTTACCGATAATGTTTCAGAATTTTACCAGATCAAAAAGGCCTATATACGTGATCAACAGATATCTAATTCTTTAAATTGCCTCTACACTCTTTTATATGTCTTAACATTGTCACACTCAGTCGTACTGAGGTGCTCCTGTTATAAAAAATTTTGTGATTTTTTTTATTATATATAAATAATTGTAATAAATATTGTTTAAAGTAAGTTAGGGGTAAGAACTGGCCAGTTCGAAATTTAATCTCTTGTATATAATTATGTTGTTTTCTGTTATGGTAAAATGTACTTGTATGTAATTTCTATGTACAATCCTATGTAATCCATTTAGTTATCTTTTCTTTCCTTAGATTTTAGCGGGGATATAATTTCGTTCCTTCAGAGTGTGCTCCTGTTCTCTTTCTATACGAAACTAGTCTGCAAGTAGCTGTCGGCCAATGGAATCGTTGGGTTTCGAACTCTCTTTTCTTTTCGCGACAGCGTCGGTCTTTGTCTGGTGGGGGGAGTTGGTCCTATATAACCAGAGAGGTACTGGCTTGCGCTCTCCAGTATCTGACACACAGCTTAGCAGCGGTTCCACGATGCAGAGAGGAAGGGGTGAGAAAAGACCTCTACGGGGGCAAGCTTAATACTTTTATAAGTAAGAGAGTGGCTACACAATTTCAATTTTTTTTAGTTTTCCTTAATTTAATCATGTTAGTTCTCTGCTTGTAAATTTAACAGCTTCACTGACTTCGGAACTAAGCTTGAAGCAGTTCTGAAGTAATGCATTGCAATTACGTTTCCGAAAATCCAGACTCCTTGAAGAGATAAGTGCAGAACCACTTCTGGTAACAATTTCTTTTGTAAGGGAATCCGACAAGTCCAGGCTCTTTGCGAGTTAAACGGATTGGCTCCGTATCTGGCAAATATACAAATAAATAGCTTTTATCAGCGCAGTTTCGAAGCTGCCCAGCGATGATATTAGCTTTGATCGATATATATGACGGATAATGTTCATTGGTATAAGTGAGTAATTAATCTACCGGTGGTAATTTAATTTCCCTCATTAATTCGAGCACAACTCTTCGTTTTATTTTTAATTAGAGAAGTCTATACTTATGACGAATGTGAGAGAGAGAGAGAGAGTGATTGGAAAGTGTGATTGAATGTGTACATGAACTCAATTAAGGAAACGCAGCTCAGATTTTAGTGGCCGATCTCTGAACAAGAGCATGATTGAAGAGGAGACGTCACTCGGCGAGTATTTCTCCCCTTATAATTTATTGTCCCGTTGCTTCCTAACATTAGTATACTAGATAAGGAAGTAGCGATTTGTTTTTCGTCTCTTGTTTTTCCCTGAATCATTATTTTTGATAAGACGGTGTTCAGTAGAGTCAAGGTTATTTGTTAAGTGTTTCGGAAAGCCTTTACGGCTATGCTTTACGCATTAACTTGCAACTTTTTGAGTGCACTCGTTTATATTATGATAGGCCAGGTCACAAGCCTGTGAATCGGCTTGGAGTGATCTGTTTTGATTTAGTCCTACAAATACGTATCAGACCTTTACGGCTGAGTAAAAGATTGGTAACTGGCGAAGGCAGTTATTGGCCAATCTTTGTATACGAAAACGATAAATAATAAACTCTTTAAATCCGTTCTTAATTATACTGAGCTGTGGAGTGTGGTGCTGCTTATTAGAGTTTCTCCACCCAATCCATTAGAAAAATCTTATCTAATACATTGATATATATATTTTTTGGGTGGGAGAATTTATGTCAGAAAATTACTGCGGCGATAGAGAAATTGCGTATCTTAAAGAAAATAAAAGTAGACTCTGATTAAACGAATCAGGTTTGTTTTCTTGTCTATATATCTGTTCCATGAAGGTTCCAAGAGAGAAATCTCTAATTTATGTCACGATTAAGTATTTGGCATTTTTTATCTGGCAGTTAGGTATATTTTTACTTTTGTTGTTTTATAGTATTAATTCCTTTGTTATCAAGGGTGGCGCTCGGGCATTTACGGTTTATGTTTCTTTTTGTTTGTTGGCCAAAACTCAATTGTAACATTGTGACAACATTTAAAGGAAATTCCATACACGCAGTTGTCGATACCTATTTGACAATTTATTCATTCAATTTCAGTTTTTGTAATCCGAGTCCAAAGTTCGGTTTGGTTTATTTTTTCCACTGTTAACTGATACATAGGATCAGGGCCGTACCGCCAGTTTCTAGCGTCCCGGGCAAGCAATATTATTTGCGCCCCATAACCTTACTATGATGTACACACATTTACCTTCCTCCATTTTCAGGGTTAAGTTTTGTAGAATTAAACTCAATCACAGAAAGAAAATCGGATCTAACATTCCAAACACACCTATATTTGTACTTTACAAACCATTACACACAAACTGTTATACAGGTTAGTATATAAAATAGCTAAAAAAGTAAGCTACAAAATGAAAGGGGATATTTCGGTTCCTCAGTAGTTTACAAAGAGCGGTTATCATCCCTTAGACATGACGAGCTTGGACCAGAAGCTGCCTGTTGAGCTTTAAGGATGAATACATTTCCACATAGAGAAATACATATGCATGGAAGTGTGTAAAACAGCTAATCATTTATAACAATTTTTAGACATTCATCACGGAAAGAGACTTGCAAATTTCTTAGATGACGAAATATTGAAATGACAGAAGAAGTTTATTCTTTTTCTGTCATTACACTGACAATAGTAGATAATAATAACAAAGTAAACGATTTGTTATTCCATTCAATTAGAAAAAAAAAAAAATCGAAGATGAAAATTTCCCCTATACTTTACAACTGTTTAAACCACGCTGTTCAATAACAGTTTTGAAGCTAGAACTTAAAGACGTAGCTTTAAATATTCTCTAAGGTGTCTACATTTTAAATGTTTTTGAATTATTCAAATATCTCAACTGGTCTGTGAAATATGTGTAACTTTATGATTCGCTTTGTATTCAACAAAATTTTACGGAATCTCATTTTGAACATCCTGGACTATGAGAAATAAAAAAATCAATATTTTTCAACTTCGCTTGTATATGGCATTCAATGTACCAAAATATGAAGGAAATCAAAAATAGTCGAGCGACCACCACTTGTCGATATTCTGTGGAATGACCCAAAATAAAAAGTTCAACCAACCCAGCACAATCTCTGGAAACATTGACTTGAATTCAGTCGGAGAAAAAAAAAAATTAACAGCACCATACGAACTGGGTAAACTTCCCCTAAAAATAAATGTGATGGTGTGCCTATGAAAGTAAACAAAACATCTTAGCTCCTCTCGGGGGCTGCATAGTTCATTGTAAGGCAAATACACTTAAAGAACAAATAACTTGCATCTCTGCCTTCACAAGCAAATAGCACGACAAAAACTTTTACCGACGTATGTTCAGTGTCTAGTCCAAATCCAGGCACACATTGGGAGATATAGAAAATGGAGAGGGCTAAATCTCCCTCCAAGGATCTACCACTAAAATGCTGACAAGGAAAAGAGAGGAGATTGATCTCTTATTGTACTTAGCACAAAATGACGTAAACGTAATGTGGCCAAATGGATTTAAAAATTCATGTTAAAATAACTTTCAAAAGTACCATTATTTCAAACAATTTTTCATCCCTTGCATATACTTTAGACTAGACTTTGAATTTATTTTAAGGCCTTTAGGCAACTATGGCTCAGGCCGTATGGATGATGATGGGATGAATTGGTGGAATGAAGAACGTGAAAGGAAACGGGAGTACCCCGAGAAAATCCACACACACACGGTGTTTGTCCACCACAAAGCCCACATGGCTTGAGCAGGGATCGATCCGAGACCCCTAGCGCCAGAGGTGAGTGCTCTACCAACAGCCACCGTGGCCCCACTTTACACTAAGAGAACCATGAATAACAGAAACAGTTAACAAAAGTTTAGGGAAGGCTCTTCTTTCCCCATCATCCTTGTTAAGACAACGGACTAAAACAAAATATAAACAACAGCAAGTACTAAAAATAAATTAAACAACTCTATACAAGACATAGGTGGCATAGCATGTCCTGCCCTTAACCGCCCTTTAACCAAGCCCGGTAAAATCCTGGACTATATTACTTTAGAAAGAAAAAAAATTAGAAAAGAGAATAAAAGGGCCTACTAACATTCATGTTACACTAATTCTCAGAAAACACAAATTACAAGACGAGCATCTACTAATCAGACATTTCTGTGGATTATGCTACTAAATTTGATATCACATTCATGTAAATATGACAAGTGCTTTCTTTGTTAACTAAAACGGAACCCAAAACTAAAAATGATAAAAGCAAAACTTCTATTAGCAGAACACGTGCACACATAGGAAGATGACCAGACGGATAATCGAACCGAACATAATATTCGGGGGTCAAATGAGCAGTAGACTTGAAACATTTAGAAAAAAATAGAATGGCCTCTTTGGAAATATTATATCAACTGTGCACGGTAAGAGTTGTACATTTTCAAAACCCTGAAATCGCACATACCGACACGTATCTGTAACAACTGAATAAACCGTTTCTTTCTAATAAGAAACAGATTAGTACTAAAAAGATAAAGCTTTTTTGAAACAACGTGTACTACTACAAAGCAAATATAATACGGAAATCGCCCTTAAATATTAACTACAAAAACGAGGGCAAGGAATCTCCACTCTGAAATTTTCTGAGAAGCAGCTTGACCCATGGAAATTCACTTATCATGCTTCGATTCCATTCTTAGGCAGTTCCAAAGGACATAACATTCATGTGTACATATATATTGAAGAAGAGACAAAAGAATGAAATACATAACAAAAAGATGCCGAACAAAATTTTTCGCTATTAACATTATAGTCTCTAATGTAAAGACAGGTGTCATACTACGAAATATAAATCATTGTGGCAACAAGCACTTTAGCTTTTTTTAAAAAAAGTTAATAAACACTTGCAAACCCCAACAGTTATAAGTTGCTTGGGGTTCAGAAATGTAAAATATACATTAGGTCAGTTAAAATCTTCGAACTCTACACACACGAGAAAGGGAATACTGATATAATTTCAGGGGTTCGAATTTCGATCCTCAATGATTAGACTATACAGGGTTAACACTCATTTGCCAAGATCAAATTCCGTGACTTTTCCAGGTCACTATTCAGAACTTTTCAGGTACCCCATTTTGTATATATATCATAATTCCACGGGAAAATAAAGATCATAGTTGCATGAAAATAAAGATACATCAAAATATTTCACTGAATTCTTTTCTTAAACTGCTTCATGGTTGGCACATCAGCCTCCAAGTAATTTCAAAGACGATCTGACATTAAATGCCCGCTGTAGCTAAATGAACTTCAAACAATAAGCTATCAAATTCCCTGACTTTTCCAGGTTTTCAGACATTTTTAGTGAAATTCCCTGCTTTCCAGGACTTTTTAGTGCTAAGCTGGATTCCCTGACTATTCCAGGTGAGTGGGAACCCTGCTATAATAAGCGATATTTCTGTTTTTTTCTTCTTTTTTTAAGGAGAGCCAAACAAACCTGAGTCCTGCTGCCTGCCATATTTCCAAAAGACTTTCTCAGTTTATCATGCAAATTCCGGATAACTAGACTAAGGTTGAAGCCAATATCTACCCATTTTCGCGGAAGAGCGCTCGCCAAGAGACGCCATCCTCCAAAATCAATTAAAATTTTAATTGTGGACTTTAGGCATCTAAGGCCCAGGCCGGGATAGGGGAGGGGTAAGGATACGGGGAGGTGTCGGCCAGGGTCTAAGTTGAAGGTGCTATCCCGGCATTTGCCTAGTGTGATTGGGAAAACCCTGGAAAAACCTCAGTCAGAATGATCGGCCGCTGGGATTTAATCCACGACCTCCCGAATGCTACGTCAACGCTCTACCACTGAGCTGCGGAGGCTCAGTGCGACATCCTCCAGAAATGTGACGCGCTTAGGCAATAGCAGACCAGAAATTAAAATTAAAATGCGAATAGCACGATCTGTCTTATTTATATTAAACAGAAAATAACTAGTTTTCTTTTAAAATTATCTAAGTAGAGACACATAACACACAAGTTTCATTATTAAATGCAAGATTAATGGAAGAAAATATTTTTAAATCTTACTTTCATGAACATCATGTAGGCCGTGTCGACTTGCTTCTGAATGGACGAAACAGAAACGTAGCTTCTAATGGCGTCCATATGGTTCAAAGTGATGAGAAGGATGTCCATTGGCCGAGGAGCCATGAAGATTTGATATTTGAAAGCCATTACCATTAAATCATAAAGCTGAAATGCAAGTACATCAGATGCAGTTAAAACATTTGATATAAAGATGATCAATTTAATACACTGTTAAGTGTAAATACTACGACCAGCTAATTTACTGAGGTACTCTTTTCAGGTTTCCACTTATTTATTCTAGGTTACCTCATTTCCAATATTAACACATTTGTACATACAATATTTTTGTTGATTCTTACCCTTCATAATTCTTAATTTTCAACAGGAATTTGCTGTAAATATGGCCTAAATATATTCTACGTACATACGACAGACATTGGACTCCAATTCTTCCAACAGGGCAGCAGTCATTTATACTACCTTCTTTTACAATTCTTAGGCGTGCATATATATATATATATATTCACGCAAAAAATTGACAACTGTAAACAGTGCACTATGGTAACAAACTGATGCAGCTATAAATATAATTCGGAAAGCCTTGAGCAGCATCTGCCCTTCATGGTCAAGTGGATAAAGCATCAGACCAGTGTGCTAGTGGACACTTGTTCGAAACCCGGCCACCTCAACTTTTTTTTTTATCTTTTTCAAAGTAAAATTACATTTTCTTCCTTCCTGCTTTGTTAGAAAAGTCAGGTTAGTTCCTTTTTTCTTTATAAGATAAGATGAAATAAAGTGTATGGGCGGTAACAGCATTATGGCTTACGCCCGTCCCGATACGGGGGAAGCCCCTTATCTTTGTCACGTCGATTTGCAGCTGTTAATTAATTAAATATATATATATATATATATATATATATATAAGCTGAAGATGTATTTTTCTTTATACGCACTGGAAAATTCTCTACACTATTCACAGACGTAGGTTAGAATATCATATAAGATTGTTTCAAAAAATAATCATACTCGATTTTCACTTATTTGTCTACGGTTGTCTATCTTGAAAGAAAATATGCCTTTGGCGTCTAGCAATAGTGCCAATGACAGTGGAGAAATTTTAAAATAGTGCGGGTTACAGTTGAACTAAAGTGTTTCGTTAATATTAAAGAGTGAAAAGTATGTGACTGGACCGGGGATCGAACCTGGGACCTTTGGGTAACCGTCCCAATGCGCTAACCACTGCGCCACTCAGTCGATCCGCTTCCCAAGCACACATCTTCCACTCTTGATGTCGATGTTCTCTCTCGTAACCACCTGGATGCTACTACAACTCCCAGTTGTGCTAGGACTTTCCTGTGTCCCATAATGGTGAACATCTCACGCAGAAGAAATAATTTCAAAGTTGGAATGGAGGAAACTTCCGATGTTTATACACCAAGCCTCTGAAGGTGCAGATATCATTAATATTAAAGAGTGAAAAGTATGTGACTGGACCGGGAATCGAATCCGGGACCTTTGGGTAATCGTTCCTCCATTCCAACTTTGAAATTATTTCTTCCGCGTGAGATGTTCACCATTATGAGACACAGGAAAGTCCTAGCACAACTGGGAGTTGTGGTAGTATCCAGGTGGTTTCGAGAGAGAACATCGACATCAAGAGTGGAAGGTGTGTGATTGAGAAGCGGATCGACTGAGTGGCGCAGTGGTTAGCGCATTGGGATGGTTACCCAAAGGTCCCGGGTTCGATCCCCGGTCCAGTCACATACTTTTCACTCTTTAATATTAATGATATCTGCACCTACAGAGGCTCGGTGTATAAAAATCGGAAGTTTCCTTCCTTCCAACTTTAAAGAGTTTCGCTTAAGAAATACACGCAGCTTTCCACGAACTTACACATACATATTTATTAAATTTCACATACAATATGATCTTTCTCTGTCTCACACACACACTTAAATTACATATCTACGAGGACCTGAAGACGAAGTGAGAGCCAATCCAAAAGGTTGAGCTGTTTCATATTGAAGACGACGACATTAAAATCCTTATTTTAAAGCTAGTCATAATAGTTGTAATTCTGGGTCCTCTGTGTTTCAAAATGGCTTTACTTAGATTGTTTTAGTTCAAATAAGCTTTCCTTGACCAAGAACAATGTGCTTTAGTGAATATAGGTTGCATGGTTTTGTTTCGGCAGAAGAAAACGTTATCAGTAACAGACCATGAATTGTAGAGATTACGAATTTGAATTCAATTGCATTTATGGTCTCTAGACATCTTTTATCTCAAGAGAGAACAACGTACTTATATCATTATTTATTCACTGCCTTACTTTTCATGATGTAAATGAAGCCACGAAGGTAAGTACTGCAGTTGTAATATTGTACGTAACATAAAGATCTTTGTTTTCTAATTTCCAAACTCCCGTAAAATTTATATTTAGCTTAAAACAATAGTGATACTGTAGTAATTGTTTGTAACTATACTGAAAGAAAAGTTTACAAACATGAAAAAAGACAAACATATATATTCACACACGTTAACATTCCAAACTACATATATCATACATGGTAAACATTTTACACTCCTAATGGTACACAGGATGAGTCGCCGTGGCCCAGACGGTAGCGCGTCTGACTACGAATCGAGCGGCCCGGGTTCAAATCCCGACCTGGCGCTCTGAGGTACACTCAGCCTCCTATCAAAGTGAGTATCAGTGTCCTTGGTATTCCTGGGCACCTTAGGAAGGCGGTCGAGCGTGGGACTGACCACCCCACCTCACTTGGTAACGTAGGTCAAGAAAATGTGGAGCGCTAAATCCACATCCCTCATCGGCGCGTGCGTATCGCACAGGGGATAGCTTTAATGGTACACAGGGCATGGACATATATATACATGGTTAATGACTAACTAGCCCTTAGCCGACTATCTTCCAACATCCTCTCACACACCCTGAGCCTGAGATGCCTAAAGGCCTTAGCTCGATTCAATTCATACAGACACACAACAACAACAGTAACTAATAGTAATTGAGTTGTTGTTGGTGCAGTAATACACAAAAATGCGTATGTCATCATATTTAAGGTGTCCATTTTTCTTTTTCTGATTTATTTATATCGTCTTTGGGTGAGTAGAAGCTTTGGAGGTTCTGTTAATGTACATGTGCTACCGACTTCTTAAAGGTAGATATTGACTTCAGTTGTAGTACATTGGATGTAACATTATTCCAGACCTGAACAGGGAAAATCATAGGTAGAAACTAGCAGTGGAGAGTGACAAAAAGTAACTTGCTTCATCTTGATCTGGTATTGCAAACATGGTAGACCCTAAGCGACTGGAAATGTTCGTGAATGTAATATGGTGTTAATTTCTGGAAGTACACTCTTTCATTAAGTTTAAGCATTGTTTTATAAGGGTGTCAGGTGGATTGAGTATTCTACAATGGAAAACAAATCTAAAACAGGCATTTTTTATACGCTGCTGCATTCCAACTGACGAAATACAAGTAATGTAACCAGGATTGTCTTGATGGGTAGAAACTAGAAAATACTCAAGCGTGATGTGGGGCGAATTCTGAATTTTATTTATGGCCTTTAGGCATCTCATGCTCAGACCGATAGGGTGGGGGAGAGCATATTGGAAGATAGTCGGCAAGGGCCTATTTTCTAGGTGTTATCCCAGTATTTTCTTTGTGTGATTAAGAAAAAAACTTCAGTTCGGATGGGAGGCTACTGGCATCGTTCCCAGGACATCCGATTGCTAAGCCAACGCTCTAGCAACTGAGCTATACATGCATAGATTTTGATGTACCAGGATTAAAGTAGAGGAGAAGATATGAGAAGTAGGTCAAGGCCTAATTTCACGGTACCATTCCAGCATTGCCTTGATGTGACATGAAAATTCCTGAAAAAACTAGATAATGATGGCCAGCCGCTGGACACGAGCTCAGGACCTTCCAAATACGAAACCGATGGTCTATTAACTGAACTAGGTCACACGGCATAGAGATTATGAATTTAATTGTATTTTCAAATGTATTATTGAATTTTTAAGTTACAATAAAACAACCTGATCGTGATAAGTCAATCACCACGTAGTGAGGTTTCTTCCTCAATCCATGGAAGTAGTTAAGACAGTAGCAATGTGTTACAGATAATAAGAATATCAAGATCTTTCACTTACTTTGTCCATACTGGCAGAATTCAGTCTCATAATGGAGGCATGAGCCAAGTTCTCAAAAAGTGTTCTCAATGCTTGCTTACTGAAAATTTCTTGTGGTTTGAATAATTCTTCAATGAACTTCTTGTTCAGCATCGTCCCCACAATGTCATTCAACACTACGAACAGAAAAGAAAAAGGCATATAAAAATAATAATTTAGATTCAGTTCATATACGATACTCCAAAAGCTAATCAAACAATTGTTTATACGAGGCATACTCGAAAAGTAAGTAGCTACCGACTATTAATAAAAACTTGAATTTATTCTTATACACACAGATTTAGAACATCTTTAGTACATAGTTTCCATCATTACCCACGCATTTACTATGATGGGGTACCAGTTTTCTCACACTCTCTTCAGAAAACACAACTGCTGGTGAAGATATATTTTTCTGCAAGAACTGTTCACAATTTCATCCTTGTCCCTGCACTTCCAGCAGATTTCAAGAACCTGTCCCTACGAAATCCTGAGAGCTCGTTTGAAATATTGGAAATTGCGTGTCATATTGGGTGTCCAAGATGCCCTCAGACGAGCACGAAAACAAGCTTGCTCCTGGTAGTGACTTGAGCAGTGAGAAAAATGACAGGCTGTGGAACTTATTGTCACAGGTAACGAGGCACGGAAGACCCGGAATCGAAGCAGCATCGATCGATAATGAAATCAGATAGCTTCACAGCCTATTTATGAAGAGGTATTCGGGTATTCCATTATGACAAAATAATTATACTAACAGAATATGCTAATAATTACACAGTTAGTAGAATGTACTCGAGCAGCTAAAAATAGAGAACCTACATTTGCATTGGAAAGCACAAAGATGTGTAGCTAACCCTGTGTTATTTGCTACTACCTACCTACATGGCACTGTAGCCCTGAGTGGACTTTGGTCTCCTTCAGTCTTCGCCTCCAGTCGTCCCTATTCATTGCTGCCCTTCTCCATCCTTTTACATCCAGCAAATGTTGAGTATCTGCGCGCACTGTCTCTTCCCATCTCGGTTTTCCTACTGGTCTTGTTTTGTAAAACTTTCCCTCCAAGGCCTTCTTTGGACTTCCACACTCCTTCATTCTTTGTACATGGCCTGCCCATCGTAATCGTTCGATTTTTATTTCCTTTACTATATCTGCATCTTTGTACAGCTCATCGCTCTGTCGAATCCTACAATCTCCATTCTCTTGTACGGGCACACACATTCTACGTAAAATCTTCCTTTCAGAAATTCCCACCATCTCTTTCACCCTTTTGCTTATGCTCAAAGTCTCGCAACTGTAGCACATCACCGGTCTGATGAGAGTTTTATAGAATCTTAGTTTCGAGTTCCAAGTTATGTATTTTTGACCTAAAAATGGTTTGTAGTGAGTTCTATGCTCTGTTCGCTACTGCAAGTCTCGCTCTGATTTCTTTTGGTCATTGTTATCACTTATGATCGTTCCAAGGTATCTGAACTTAGTTTCTAATATGATCTCATCACCTCCTAATTTATAAGGGTAAGGCAATATCTAAGTCGCAAAATGGAATAGAAATAAAAGTTGAAATAGTTATCTGATGATCTTTGGTTTCTTTCTCAACGTAATCTCCGTTGAGATTATCTTCATGTATCTTCACAAAATATATTTTGACACATATTCACACTTACTTTCAGCACATAGGCGTTTTAACTCTCCCAATTTCCATTAGAAAGTCGTGTACAAGTTTTTCGGGGCCTTTTCCTTTCCTTACATAAATACTCTGCTAAATAACCTTCAAAATGCACTTTCCCTCATCATTTCCATACGATTCAATAACAATAACGCAAGGAATGTCATAATCATCACAAAGACACGCCATTTCAACACTGCCTTACCGCCTTCCACATGACAACAACTGTAACTCTACGCAAAATAGTTCCTTCCGCCACAACATGCAGTGCGTCCTAAAACATCTTCAAAACACACTAAAACTATATCATTATTCACTTCAAATGTTACCAACATCAATATTTACCTCCCTAATACTCTCAAACATCACAAAATTATCTCAATTCTTCCTGTAAATTTCTAAAAATTGGTGCGTCACTACTATAGTTAACCCCTTTTTTTAAAATAATTTTTCACGGAGAATAATGTATTGTAGCTGTAATATTGAATTAAGTTAAATTGTATAAGATGTTAATTCTGTGTATTGATCTGCTACATTTTAACTTAATTGTAGTGTTACAGGTGCAATACATTATTCTCCGCTGTAAGTAGTTAAAAAAAGAGCACTTTCATAACAAGGACTCTTGGAGGTGAAGGGGGGCCAGTGTTCTAGTTGATGGTCCAGCTATAGTAAATAAATGCCCTTTATATACATAACCTGACTTTTGACTAACGTCTTCGCTCACTCTCACTTGACAGCATACACGTGATTTTTAAAATAAAATACATGTCATTCATAACAAGAAGTAACGCCATTAGTATTCTTCCGCATGCCACCATGTCTGTTAAGTCGATCAACTCGAGTGCGTATTTAACGAAATGACGCATGGCTTTTTCGTAGCACGTTTTGGATTGCAGACTGTCGTTACGTGCTATCTAAGTATCTGTGATAACTATCTGCAAGAAAAACAGTTGTGTTCAGCACACATATAGCTCAATACCTGGCGGAAGCTGCGGCCCGAAAAGTAAAGTTTATCCAAATTGACTTACAAAACATGTCTTCTTTGCTTCTCTTTGGAGTGTGTATTGTATTCCTAATTACTTTTTTCTATTATCTAGGACTAGGTGCATATGTAGGCCAAAGATCTATAAGTTATTTACTATTAAATGACTACAAACTTGAAATCCGTTTACCTTTCTTTGCCTTCTCTGGTGGTACGTGCTGAGCATTTAACCTCTGATCCAGGATATACATCATCTCTCCTCCTAAATTCAAAAATAACAATGGTAATGTCCTGTTCGTCATTATGTATTTTTTACTGAAAAGAAATGTCAGAAAACGGACGGCAGCAGACAGCCCCAGACACCGGACGGAATGGTTGTTTACTTTTTTTTCTGATCTGACAGCATCAATCAAATAGCATCTCCCCGAAGTAATTAATTCCGAAAGAATTATCGTCAGAACAGGAAGTAGGAACAAGGACTGCATTAACACAGGGAATGAGTGAAACATTCCGCAGATACAAATTAACGAGAAATAAGACTGAACATAATAAGTACTCTTCTTCTCAGTATATTCTCAATTGTAACGAATTCTGTTGTTTTATACTCATTGACCTCATTGCTCAAAACGAGAATGAGCAATTTTCCGTAACTCAGTGGGAGAGCGTGAGCTTAGCTTTCGGGAGGTCGTCAGCCATCCTGACTTTTTTCAGTTTTCCTCAGTCACACTAAGCAAATGCCGGGATTTTACCTACAACCTAGGCCATTACCGATGCCTTTCCCCTCTCCTATTACGGCTTGAGCCTTAGATGCCTGAAGGCCTTAAATATAATTCAACTTAGCAGATGAAGCCTATGTTAACTGGTATCCAAAGCAATGACACTCTAGCTAACACAAATAAGCAAATGGCCTCTGAGAGTGTAATTGCCAATAAATCGAAAAAAGACAATAATTCTTTCGGAAGGGATACCACAAGAATACACAAAGAAACCACCACCTTTACGTAAAAACACACAGCTAAAAAAATTTCACCATGGGATCATCAACTAGGATCTTTCTACTGCATAACGAATTACGTGGAACACACGTAACACTCGTTTAGTAAAGGTCTCGCTGATGCACCTAAGTGGCTACTCCATGTAGCTTGTAACACAAAACTTAAACCAATATAATGAAATATCAAATACGTAGTTTACACATTCCAGTATAATCTACGAATACTCGTAAATATCTGTTCATAATTTACTGTTATCACGTTGGATTAACAGCTGTGCATTTAACTCAATTGATAACTACATTGTTTGTTTTGGTAGGCTTCCATCGGGCAGTATGACAATCTTATTAAATGAATTTAAACCTTTCTTGTCGTTGTGGGGATATAAACATTGACTGGTTGATCTCCTCAGAGGATAAACACAATGTAGGCTCCACCTAAAAATTTTGACTTTTGCTATATTAAAAACTAACACGCGTAATAAATCATGCCCGAATTAGAGTATCAAGATTCATCCCTAAATCACTTATATTCTTAAGAATTACTAGTGTAGAGACTGGTAATACTAGTCCAAAACTTTTGACAAACAGGCCCCACGTGTAAGTTTCATTCTTTTAGTGCGTGAGATTGTAACACGTACACCGCTGGGCAATGACAGGAACTGCTTACACACAATGCATATGTATACAGGTAAACCATTCCGCCCTGATTGGTTGAATGGTGTATGACGAAAACTTGAAGTGTAGCAAAGAGTTTCCCTTTGGAGAAATCAGTGTTATACTAAGATTGGAAATCGCAAGGTAGATAGCGGCAACTGCAACCAATCAGGGCCCACCATGCTATTACAGTACCTCTTGCGACAAGGGAAATTAGCAGTCACGCAGAGGGGTCCATTCCCAACAAGTGAACACAATTGATTTTCCATATTCCATTGCGTTGATGACATCAGTTAAAAGATTTTGAGGGAATCTTTGAACCTAAGGTTAAGGTGTTCACTTACTTCTGCAAGGATGTCCTACATTTTTCTTTAAAATATGAGCAAGAGCAATATGAGTTGTGCTGTTGTACTTTTGTTCTAATTATAGTCATAAAACAGAAGGGCTAAATGACATGCACGCTTGCGTTGCGTGCTTTGCTTGCGATTAGAGTGAGTAGCCAATTGAAGCAAGTGTTTTATTACGTAATACGAAGAACACGCAATAAAACACGTGTTTCAAGTGGCTATTCATCCAAATCGCAACCAACGCAAGCGTGTTTGAAAATGAGTCGTAAAATATTTGAGACTTCACTAGGCCATGATAGATGGTAACGTTTGAAGTTTGGCTCTCATAGAACTGTGAAATTCAAAATATTTATCGTATACTACTAACAATTTAGAACCAAACCTGTCACGCTACTCTTCAGGCAACGACTGATGACTGCTTGTGCGTTTAATGTCGAAGCAAAATACTAAATATCGATTTTGTTTGGTGTTGCGTCCCCCTGACACCAGGAGAGCTACCGTCGCTACGATTTCCCCAACTGGGGCTCGCTGAGTCATACATAGATCTTTGGTTCCCGGCAAATTCCTACCACTTACGTCATCCGCAAAGTAATATGGGAATTCAAAACTGTTCACTGTTGTCCGGAATGGACACCTCTGGCTTACACATAGCACCGACCAGGCGAACAGCAGAGGTGCAAGTTGTACCGCCCACTCGAATGCAAAAGTGTGCACTGGATCATCTAGTGCAGGTTGTGTGTACAGAATTAAAAATAATCTCTGCTAAGTTCTTTCTTGACCGGAGCAAGTTTGACTTCAATCAAAATTCTCACAAGGAAGGGTCATGGTGGTTGTCGCGCAAAATCCATTGCAGACATAGCGCATCTCATAGAGCATGATGAGTATAATGGAGATCACCAAATTTTAAGGTGCTATGGACCCATAGGGATAGGAACTAGGGGCCCTGGAACTTGAAGTCTCAAAAATATCATATAATGTGCAGTATGCAACTTGAAATTGAATATTTTCAAAATGGTTAGAAATCGGAATGAAACTTTAGGAACTTAATAATGACAAAATATAGTAACGAAATGCACAAACTGTGTTGCCATCTGTGAAGCAGTGTTGGCAACTCACAATAAAGTTTATTTTCTTGAAATGACACTGTATATTAATCATTGACCTCCTCTAATACGATACAATGGAGGTCGATGATATTAATTAATAAAAAATTTAAGAGTACGGTACTAGAAAGAAAGTAAAATATAGCAAAGTCTGGCGGTGCAGTATTGCAAACTATGGACATTATATCAAGTTCAATGTGGAGAACCGACATTGTCACGGTTGAATCTTGTATAGGTTGAATCTTCTACAGTTTGCAACACTGCGATATCTGCTTTACATATGTTGTGCATCATTACTAGAGGATACGAAATATACAATAAACCAATGTAGTGCCATTTGAAATAGTTCAACTTTATAATAGGTTGGCAACATTGTCAACCGGTGACATCGCATTTGGGTTTCAGGGCTGGGTTGCAAGAAAATATTTAAGTGTAAAATCTGTCTTAAACAGACCATCGAGCACTACATAATACTGGAGCGACTACTTAGTGTTGAAGATAGACGCCAGAGCAAACGTTTAAACTTGTTTGTCCGCTTCCAGTCTAATCCAATGTGGGCCAAATTTTCAGCTCTAACTCAGTTTTATACGCTTCTTATCGTTGTCTGGCCCGTTGTTTGATATAAGTAGTCACTCCAGTATCATGTAGAGTTCGATATGGTCTGCTTAAGACAGATTATAAACTTAAGTATTTTTCTTGCAACCCAGCCCTAATATTCATCTTCTTGACAAATAAATTCTTCCAAAACGAAAACCATGAATAACGTTGCCATCTTTGAAGCAGTGTTGCCAACTTATAACAATAAATTTACTGTAAATAGAACTATATATCAGTTAATATACATTGTAAGAGCTCCTGCGTAGCCTAGTCGGTAGCGCGCTCGACTTCAGTGCGAGCGGTCCCGGGTTCGATTCCCGGTGGGGGCTAAAAAATTTCGGTGTTGACCCAGCATCGTGAGGACAATTGGGGAGCTGCTGTGAATAAAAGACAGTGGCGATCACAGTGAGAGCTTCGGCTATCCTATACCAACCCGTCTGGTCAGCGTGGGAGCAGTAAACCAACTGCTCCCTTCGGGGAGAGGCCTCATCCACTAGTGGATTGAATATGGCTGTGATTTATTATATTTATTATACATTGTAAACGTACTCGTAGGAAAGAACAAAATAGCAGAGTCAGGCGGTGAAGTGCTGCATACTTTCGGAGATACACGCGCTGACCATGGCCATCCTATGTAATATATATATCTCGACACAGCTCTAAAGAATGATGCATGAAATGCGTAATAGACCGAATGCAAATGTAGTATTAATAGTATAACAACAACAACATAGAAGAACACAAATTGTCTAACAAGCAGTGGTACCCCAATTAGAAAAACTACACGAATGCCAATATACCACACGTGTTGGTTTCGCTTATGGTTGAACAATGCCAAGGTGATTGTTTTTGAAAAAAGAAAGGCATGTGCCACAATTTGACATACTATGAGGTACTCTTGGCTCTAGCAGATAAGAAGAGCGTGTATGTAGGAATAGTAAAGTATCGTGGAAAGACGGGAGAAGGAACCGGGTCTCTTAGTTGTATAGTAGTCGCGAGTGCGAATGGTTACGCGCATGTTTGGAGTTTTTTCCTGATATTTGAAGAACAGAAAGACAGTTGTGCTTTAGAGCAGAAGACAAGACATGTGGTGCAATTAAACATACTAATAACGGTTTGGAAAGATATGTTTACGTAGGAAGGATGTAGAGAACAGTACTGTGTGCGGATTATTGTTTACTGAAGAAAGAGAAGACACGTGGGAAATGTTACGTGTGTAGTGTGTAATTAAACACGTGTGGGAGGGGTTATTTTGTTATGCAAAATTAGACGAGCAGTAGTCCTTAAGTTATTAGTGGATTTCCTCGGCATTTCGGACGAAACGTCAACAAGGGAAGAACGTATAGTGTTCGAACAGATTAAAAAGCAGCTGTTTGAAGAAGAGGTTGTAGTTCAAGAGTTTACCACACTTTTGGTAGACGAGGAGAGCAGTGATGATGAGGAAATAGATAGTGATTCCAACGATGATCCAATGTTACAATTAGGAACAGACTCACCCCGAGATCCAAGTCAACCATTAATGGATTGTCATGAAGGCAGTAGATCTTCGTATGTTCCATCACCACCAAAAAAGGAAACGACAAAATTCTCTGAAGAGTACTTGGCTGATGCATACAAAATCTGGACAAAACAGCCAAGAGGACATGATCCTCTCCAGTTATGTTCCCCAAGCTTATCCATCGACATGTCACCTCATGTAAAATTCACTATTGTTATGGCACACAAAAGAAAGATTAAAAATAAAACGTCCTTGCAAAAAATTGAGAAGAGGCTCAAAACTCCTTGCAAACACAATAAATTCTTGCAAGCAAGAATTAATAAAGAAGCGATTGAACATTTCATCGCAATGAGACAAGAACATGTCATTATCCACGACAGAATCATACGAATATGGGTACTAAATATTAAGCAACAACTTGACCCGAACAACGCCTTATTGTTTAAAGTGTCCCAAAGTTGGGTCAAAGCTTTCAAGAGAAAAAAACAATATAGTATCTCGTAAGGTAACACATAAAGTTAGAATGCGGTTTGCTGTTGATGATTCTGATGTACAACAGAAAGGCACAACATTTGGTATGAAGTTAAGGATTTCATTCAAGAGCACAAATTGTCCCCAGATGAAATAATAAATGCAGACCAATCCAGATTCGATAAAGAGTTACGTGCTGGAAGGACTCTTTCCTTTAAGGAAAACAAGACGATCTTTGGTGCCATGGGTTCAGTTGTAGCAACAACACATTGATATATGATAATGCCAGTTATTGTGATAGATGGTACGTTACTTCCACACATGTATGTTCTCGTCTCGGAGCCTAATGGACATTTCGTATCTATCATGACACATGAATTACCGAATGTGAAAGCATATGCAAGCAAATCAACGAACATGACAAAACATGATTTGTTGTATTCCTGGAGCAGGTGCTATACAGGGTAGAGAACGCGTTCTCTTTTTGGTGGACTCCTGGACACCAAACAAGGATGATGCTCTTTACAGCGAAACAGTAACTGAAAGTGTTGAGTTCTATAAGAAGTTAATCTCGGCTAAATGTACAGGTCTGATACAACCAGCTGATGTTTTCTTTTTCTTCCATTCAAAACCATGGTAAAGTGAATCACCGATACATTAATAGTATCAACCAACGTTAAAGTGTGGCATGCATCGATACCATTTTCTCCGCATTCAGTCGTTTGTATACTCCCAGTTTTCAGCCAATCGATTTCAAAATTTGCTCCAATTTGTTTTTTTGAAATGTGGATATGCCAGTAAACATCCAGGACCGTTTCAAATGCCTTCGGGATATTGCTTCGAAAGTGGACTTGCAGAGTGTGTTTCAAGGATGACTGTGGCCAGCTTGCCTTCATACGGTGTGCTCACTGCGAGAAATGCTTGTGTGTTGACCACTCTTTAGTCCTCGATCTTCATGTCCATTAGAACAGGTGCGTACTGTACCGTTTTGAACTTGGCAACACTGCTTGTTACATTCGGTCTGTTGCGCATTCAGTGCATCATTTTATAGAGCTGTGTCGAGATATGTATTACATAGGTTGGCCATGGTCAGCACGTGTATCTCCGAAAGTATGCAGTACTTCACCGCGTAACTCTGCTATTTTGTTTTCCTACGAGTACGTTTAGAATGTATATTAACTGATATATAGTTCTATTTACAGTAATTTTATTCTTATAAGTTGGTAACAGTACTTCACAGATGCCAACGTTATTCATGGTTTTCGTTTTGGAGGAATTTATTTGTCAAGAAGATGAATATCAGAAGCCCAAATGCGATGTCACCGGTTGACAATGTTGCCAACCTATTATAAAGTTGAACTATTTCAAATGGCACTACGTCGGTTTATTGCATATTTCGTACCCTCTAGTAATGATACATAACATATGTAAAGCAATATACAAGATTCAACAGTGACAATGTCGGTTGTCCACATTGAACTTGATATAGTGTCCACAGTTTGCAACACTGGGCCGCCAGACTTTGCTATATTTTTCTATCATTTTAGTACTTTTAAATTTTGTATTAATTAATATATAGTGCCATTTCAAGAAAATAAATTTTATTGTGAGTTACTGCTTCACGGATGGCAACACTGTTTATGCATGTCGTTACTACCTTTTGTCATTATTAAGTTCCTAAAGTTTCATTCCGATTGCTCTAACCATTTTCAAAATATTCGATTTCAAGTTGCGTACTGCCCATAGACCGGGGCTAGTTGATTCTAGTAAGAGAAGTCAAAATTTAGAATCCAGTGGCGAACGTTTGTTACTGCGGCGATGAACTTGCGAGTTCCATAATCCATAGAGTTAGTTAGTTAGTTTTATAATCTACGTACATTATTATAGTATAACACATTAAAGAATAAAGAACCTGTTAAATCACGGAAATTCTGAAAACAAATTTCAATAAATATGGCAGAATTCGATATTGTCCAAAGAGACTGTCACATTGACATTCTCGCCTCTCTCTCGACGCTAGTGAGAACAATCACCTTTTTTAACCCCTTCTTGGTAATGATCTTGTTTAGGTTGTTGTTAAGAGGAATCCCTGTTTCATCCACGTTGTATATATGCTGTGGTTTTGTGTTGACACTAATCGTCGAAGTAACAGATTTCAACAGTTAAAAAATCACTCACAACTTCCTTATTAATTTCCTCAGCACGAGCTCTTGAAATTCCCTCAGGCTTTCGTAATGATAAGTTCGGATGTCTTTTCATGAAACCTGAAAACCAATCTTTACCAGCTAATACTTTGTATTTCCAAGGATGCGGAATTGGATTTATTATTACAAATCGATGCACAGCTTTAGGAATCGTTTCAGGGGTGCAGCCTAGTCTTTTTCCCGCGAGAGACAAAATTCACAACACGAACTCTTCCTCCTGCACTTCTGTCAGTACTGTCGGGTGTCCTATGACTTTCGGTTTTGCACTTAGAACTATTTCATCATTATCACCCAAGGAACCTTTCGACCTTCACTTTCCTTCGCAAAGTTTCAAACGTTATATTGCAGAGCTGTGAAGCTCCACGTAAACTCAAATCACCTTTTGTTACACTTTGGGTGATCTTCTCCATATCTTCATTATTTTCCTTGTTGTACTTATGTTTTGATTTGTATGTTCGTACCATTTCAAAGAAAAGGAAATGTTTTGTTTTAAATACATGCGTCATATAGGCTAAGCCATAAATACAAAATTAAAATTCATAAATTAAATAAATTCACATAAGTTTACACCTGACTCAAAGAACCCCCATTAAATCAAATAGCCCCATTTTTTTTGCGACTCAAATAACCCCGTTTCGCACATGCTTACGTAGGATCGTACTACTTTCACACGAGACAGAGGAGAGCACCAAAAATGGCGTTTATAACATGAGTACTTATGTTTTACGCGTACGGTAATAAGTTTACAAATACATGCATTTACACAGGTTCAGCACCTTATATCATACAACCACTATTTTATATCAGGGCAAAATATGAAGTATTGCAACTCACCTTGCTCAGAATAGTCGCAAATTCACAGCAACTGATAAGAAAGCAGCAGATCAAAAACACACACACCCTTCCCTTTGCCAACGAACTCACAACTGAAGGCAGGTTCAGCGTACTGGTGCGCATATTAAATGGGCAGTGACATTTTTTCTCAAGTTTGACCCAAATAACCCCTTGACTCAAATAGTCCCGGTCTACCCTATATGATATTTTTGACATTTCAAGTACCTGAACCCCTAGCTCCTCTCCCTATGGTCCATAGCACCTTAGTATTTGGTGATTTGAGGGAACGCCAAGCGCTTTTGTACTGTCCCATATTTTATTGCATCGAAGCTGAAGCCATGTTTTCTTTGATCCAAGAATATTCTGAAGTTTTACAGGTAGTCACGAGCCATGTTTATATGGGAGAGACAGCTATGTACTGTGTAATGTTCTCGTAGATCTTTTGATGAAAGTGTACACATATTATTTTTGAATGTGTCGGAAGTGCCTCATAATTTGATGCTGAAAATGCCCCAAAACGATCAATATTAGAAGTACATTAATTGCTGGACTTTGCACCAGTGACTGGAGGTATGGTAATAAAAACTACGTGTGCACACACATTGCTTCAGCCTTTGAAATTCTGTAATGACTTCAAACTTCATGATCAACACTCGTTCATAAATTCTTCAGAACCGAATCTTCTACTTTACAACAGAATCAATTGAGTGACGTTTTCTAGATAGCTAACCTTACACAAATATTATTCTGGTCCTTCACAAATTCAACACACAAAATCGTAAATCAACGCAGAGATTCACTACACTGCGAAGTCTCCTCCTTGACTAATGTTTATATTACGAGATGATTATTATGTAATCTATAGTGTTGGAATTCCCCAAGACCTTCGAAGACCTTCTTTGCAAGACTATTAACTCCAGTGGTATATCTAGAGACTTGGACGCCCCTGGCGTTTTTTTCTATCATGGGCCCCCTAATTTGATTTCTAATTGACAATATATTAATTATTTTTGTAGCCCGCACATTTGAAATATTTAACTCTAAACGTAATGAACTAATTCTAGAACATTTTTAATACCTTAAAATTCCTTCCTTCGTGCTTTGATTTTAGCGAACGTATTCGAATTACTATCACTTCTTGGAAGTACAGCTTCTAAATTATAGACTTCTCGATAGAAAGAAAGTTGGCCATACTAGGCAAGATCAGGTCAGTATTCATAATAAACTTCTATCTCTCGAAGATCCCCTCTAATGTTATCATCCCACCGACGTCTCGGTCTTCCCAACGACCTCTTTTCCTCCGGCTTACCAACCACGATAGAATACAATCTTCATTTTTTACCCTCAAGACCCAAAATTCTATACTTTGTCTCATTTTGGCAACATAATGCGAGGATATTCCAGGTGTTGTTCAAGTGCATTTCGGCTGCAAAAAATGGGCGCGAAGAATCATTTAAAGATTAAAAAGAAATTCTATATGCAAGCAAAATTTCAAATTTCAGAATAGCCTCACACTATAATGCTTATACATACAATGGGCAGTATTGTTTTTGCACGAAATAGAGTTATTTATCCAAACCAAATATGTTCACTCACATTATACCCGTCAAACAAATAACTCGATGACAGTCCCCGAAAATGATTCTGACTTCCACATCTCTGTCTACTTAAATTCTGTTAGACTGTTTAATAAGCAAGTATCAGTTATCTCAAACGTAAATAGATTTAAGTTTGAACTTTGTACACTTCGTAAGAACAAACAAGGTAAACGCACCAGTAATGGATACTTGAAGAGAAAAGTTGTAAAATACAATTTCCCTAAGGGCGGTAATCATTTCACCTACGTGGGAAAATTTAATATAGTATGTTCTGGATGCTACTGAATATTATTCGCTCGTCATTGGTTTCAGTTGATATTTCTGGCATGATGTTGAAGTTAGGCCCATATGGTTGCACCTACTCTTCCACGCATTCTGTTAAGCAAGTGATTAAGGCGAGAGCTTTCGTTTTTTATTCATGAAATTACAATAACCATTACTTTTATTGTTCTGCAAGGTTTCCATTACGACATGTCTGCGTTTCGAGTATTTAAATGACCAAACCAATTATACCTTAGATCTGTTATGCAAAGCACGGGGTGCCCATTACCGGTACGGCGAAAACAGTTTTTGTCCAGTTATGGACTGTCACTATTCACTACTGAGTTGAAATCAAAATCCTTGATTGATTGTTATTAACGTCCTAAGCGAGCTGGTGAGCTTTTAAGGACGAGACTTACAGTTTTGGTAAAGTGGGCTTTGAACCACTCCGTTCAATAGCTCTCAGCGGAAATTGAACCCATGAACACGCGCGCACATAATGAGCGCGCTAAACTCTCCGCAACTCCGAGAGCGAAATCATAATTCTGTTAGTTGTTTTATTTCAGCTTGGGGAAGATTAATTATTTACTCTTCATGACCATAAGTTTGTCAGGAAATTTTTTGGTCCCATTTTTTCAGTGATGGACGCTGGCCCATTAATGAAATAATTTGTATTTCTTGTATGAAAATAATTTGTATGAAATAAACTTTAATATTGGACACTATTCATGGCAATTTAGAATTTGCATTTTTATGGCCACACAAGGAATCTATGGCTCAGGCCGAGATAGGGTAGGAGAAAGGAAGCGGGAAGGAGTCGGACAGGTCTAACTTGAAGGTGCCATTAGGGCACTTGCTTGTTATGACTGAAACACATTTAAACGGTATTTGAATTAAAAATTATAACAGTGAAAAGTGTCCTTAAAATGTCCATTACTGGTGCGTTTTCCCTTATTATTTTTGTGTAGAGGACTTCTTTAAAATCTGCAAAATTTTCTGTTTACTTTGCTATGACATATGTTATACTTCACAGGCCTTAACGTTCCAAGTCTATACATAGGAAATAAATAAACAAATAAATAGATATTGGATTGCCTGATACCATAAAAAAATTAATGAATGTATGAAGCCAGGGAGCAACGGTCCGGTTTTTGCCGGACATGTCAGGCTTTTTAACCTTTTTAGAAATGTCAAGTCGGCATTTGTCTTTTTCTTGAAAAAGTCCGGCATTTTAAAAATAGAATGAGCAAGACATTACTACATCTAAACTGCATTGTTTGTGTTATTTACGGTAAACTGTATAGTCACGAGCGGTAATTTGTCACTATTTATGAACTACTACGGTGCGTAGTTGGTGGTGCTGTCGATATATCGCACTCGACTATTTTTGGCTTCGTTCGAGAAATTGCGAAAAGTACAAAACAGTGGTAAGAACTAGCACATCAGCAAGTAATATTTTTGTCTTTAACCTCTCCAAACTTTCACCACTAGATAAAAAAGGTACATAACCAACGTGATTACGCCTAGAAAAAATGTTGATTGCTGCAATTTCATTGTGTGCGGCATTTTTGTTTTTAAAGTCCAACTTTTTTCGGAGTTTTGTCTGGCATTTGACAATTTCCAGTTGGTAATCCTAAGGAGAGAGGAAAAAGTTAGTCTCTGTGGTCCAATTACATTCTAATCAAATACGGAACAAAATTTCAGTTCTCAGCTTTTTTATAATAAACGGACTGCACATCGACAACAAACGTAAAAGTCTGATAAAGAACTGAAATTTTCCTCCATTTTATATTAATCTAACCTAACCTAAGCCGCATTCGTTCGCTTAAGCTGCTTGGTATTAATCTGTGTAAAAATAGAAGAGATTGCTTTGGTTTTTTTTAGAAAACAGGTAGCCAGCAAGGTAGAGAAAAGGGTGGTATGATGAGCCCATTTCTTCTTTTAGTGTAACCCACGCAAAAACATCATATACAACGTCAGAATTTGGAAAAACATACACGGTTATGTTGTTTTTTTTAAAACTATATTGCACTGTATTTTTAACGATAACCCAAGCAGCACACTGGTCGAAAATTGATGCAAAACACGTCGAAATGACGGATAAATATTACAAACCAAATAACGTGTCTAAAGTCCCTCCAGTGAAAGTTTGTTCCTGTAGTTATTTGTTTCAAATAAAGATAACTTACAAATGAACTAATCTGTCCCAAAACAATCGTTTGATCCCGGCGCTTTTGTATCTTTAAGCGCGTTTTAGAAACCAACAACACACACACACACAAAGACAGTTGAATCCGACACCTTCACTGTTTCACTCCAACCTGATTGGCCAAGATCACGAAGTCGCTAGCGAAAACGATATGACGTCAAAAGCCTGAGAACAGAGAATTTGGAGAGCGAATGGGATTTTTGACGAATGACGAGTGCAGACAGCAGTGGAGGCAGGATGAAGCTGGCCCATGGAAGCCGCGGTAGCAGTAGGCCGGGGTGGCATGCATACTCCCCGATTTTGTATGTGGGAAGCCCCGGTAACAGCGAAGCGAGGACCTCGTGCCAGTTGTAGTCATGCCAGGTTGAATGGGGCAGGTTGCTGGAAGCTGAGGAAACCGTGGGCGGAGTGGAGCTTCGTGATTGTACCCGTGCACCTGCAGCACAGTCATATGGGACCTCGATGTGAAGCTTGCGGAACTTCAACCAAGCTGCGAAGTGGCTGATCGCGGCCGTTGGAGGGAAGCCTTGCGCAGCGATGTACCTGATGCCGAAAGCAACCACGTCAGATGGCTGGGTGAAGCAGTCAAAGCGGGCCAGTGGGCACCGCGGTAGCAGCAGTACGGGGTGGCATGCATACTGCCAGATTTTGTATGTGGGAAGCCCCGGCGACAGCGAAGCGACGCACCCCGTGCCTGTGGCGGCTGTGGAACATTTTCACACTGTTTCTGCATTTCGTCCCTCCCCATTGCTCTTCCTTTACTCTTCTAGACCGTAGTTAGTTCTTTTCCAACTAACAAACTCAACCTCAGATTACATACCTACCAACGAATATGGTCACATCATTCCAGTAGATTTTAGTCGTAGTGGGGTTTTCCCGGCATCACCGGGTTTTTTCCCTCTATCAAAGCTCTTTTGCCCCTTTTCTATTGTCTTTTTTCACCTTCTTTCACTATTCCCGATTTAGTGGTAAATGTCATGGATAGAAACCTCTAGTATACCTCAGATCCTTGCTTTTTAATATCTTTACTAATTGCATGCGGAGACCTCGGTAGAAGTTGGAGAGAGGTCACTCAGCAGGGCGGGTCTTTCGGGGGCCCTGCTTATCCACCCCTTTTCTGTTCTGTTCTGTTCTACAGAAAATTTGGTCAATTAAAAGACCAAAATGTGACGTAAGAGCAACGTACATTTCATTACACTGACGTGATTTTATTTTTTTTCGACCAAAGAATGACGCCTCTCTAGAACGCGTGTGTTGCTTTGGAAATAGAACGTTCAATATAATAAAAATTAGTTAGCATTTGTGAAACATTTGAAGGGTTTGGTTAATTTTACCTCCCTAATGTAATTCGGTACCTTAACGCTGTAGATTACCCCCACCATCTTGGTACGTACCTTCCATTGATTTACACGGGAATTGTTTTACTCATTTTATGCCTCTCGGATGTAGAATATTTAAGTTCTGCTTTCACAAAATTTGTCTGGGTGATTATTTTGACTTGTATAATTTTGGTTTGTGAAATTTCTCCAAATATATAAGTATAATGTATTATTAATAATTTGTTATATAAATCACAATATGTTAACGGGAAATTATACTGTTCCTGTATAAAATATTGCATTTCTATAAAGTAGCATGAGTAAAAGAGAACATGACGATAAACTGGGCGAAAACAGAAGTTAAAACTATACTCCTGAAAAGTATAAGACGAGTAAAACAATTCCCATGTTAATCAATGGAAAGTGCGTACCAAGATGGCGGGGGTGATCTACAGCTAAAATTCAAGTAAAAATGAACTCTTGCGTTTTTTATTTCGCAATAATTTGCAGAAATTGGCTTAAAAAATGCAATAAGATAAAATGATCTGAACAAATTTATCGAAATTTCAACTTAAGATATGCTGCCAATAACCCCCTCATGTTTACAAATGGATAACATAAAGCAAATAGTTGAAGTTACCTGTCAATTTATTTGCACAAACGAGGCAATGAGCAATAGCGTTTGGATTAGTCAGATTTTAACAGGATTTATTTACGAAAATTGCATACCGTACCTATATGCATATGTCTATTTCATTACCAGTATATTCATTATGTGACCACATGACACACATCAAATATTTCCCCCACAGTTCACCCATTGTATCTTCAGAAAAAAAAAGTCTATCACAAGATAAACACACTGAGTCGCCTTCATCTGGTTTTTCAACCCCAAAACAAGGTTCTAAACCAGGAACTCCAGAATCAAACTGAGTCGCTTACTACAGAGTTCACATACAGCACAAGTTTTCGTTTACACGACAGTTTAGGTTTCTTTTTAGAGATTTCTGTTATGTTTTATCCCTATATGCGATAGATACGCATTAAGAAGGGGGGATTCACATTACCAGCAAGCGTAGAGGCTCATATTTCAACCCTAGCCATATTAAAAATTAACAGTTTTACCGCCTATTTTTAAACGGACAAACGAAAATATTCTTTACACACTTATCTAGACAAAGCCCTAATGGTAATGCTTACGTAATGATATGCAAAACATACTTTAGAAAGTTTTCACAATGACTAAAACACAGAAGTTCATGCAACTGACTACTATAACTATAATCCGGATCAACTTCCTGTAAGTCTTCGACAGGATCAACAGCATCATTATCATCGTCAATTCGCACTGAAGAATACAATGTCATATTTAGCCTGTCACAGGGAAGACTTTTTCTTAGCCAATTTTTCATCGGGATTTGGGAAGCACATACATAGGTTATTTTTCTGTTGCCGGCCACTCTGATGTTTTCGAAGGGTTCCAAGTTTCACAAGACAAATGCCGCTCTCCAAACAGGGGCGGATCCAGAATTTTCGTGAGGGGTGTAGGTACCAGGAATAGATAGACCATGGGCATTTTCGATATATCCCCGCTAAATAACTATATTTTAAAGCTAAAATGTATCAAGTCCCCGGATCACGGATTATGAAACCGGAATATCCAAAATTTGATATCTGTAGATAGATTTGTCCGGAAACATGTCGTAGCTTCCTCTGAAGTAAATTTGTTTAAATAATGCACAAAAAAATATTTCCCTTGAGGAGAGGGTGCACGCCCTCTAGATCCGCCTCTGGCTTCAGAAGGATGTCTCTTTACTTTTCTCATCTCTTTTCCACGGAAGTGTGCTCGCCGGGAGACGTCTTCCCTTACAATTGTGACAGGCAGTAAACACCGAAGGATATATGTTAAAATTTATAATTTCAAATTGTTTCTCGAGAGGTTTCTGTTGCACACAGAAACCAGTTTTTCTGGGAGAAGAATACCTTCCTTTTCTTACGTACTGTACAGTATGTGCGTGTCCCATATTTTTCTTTTTTTTTTTTTAGCTCTGCTGAGACAGAAAGTAAGAAAGTGGCGCACTCTGTCTGGCCGGATGTTTTCCCGTGTGCTATAAAAAAATACAAGAAGCAGACGACAGTGGCACCTTACATATCTTTACATATTCATCAGCAAGATAAAACAGGAACTTTGAGTGGAATGTAGTGACAAGCAGATAAGACAGGAAGGAGTCAACTTACCTGAAGTAATAGTGCGTAAGTAAACATTACTTTTCTTATGATAAAGACAGTGTAAACAAGAGACTGACTGAACGTCAGAATGCTTGGAATGGCTGCAAATAGAAGCAAAGCAATGCCGTGGGCTGCACGAAGCTTCGTGTTTCAACAGAGCCAACTGCTTGCTTGCTTGGCGCTAGAACGAGTTTCCGCCCCCTTACTTTCCGACGTTTTGATATTAGATGATGTCATGAATCCACACTTTTGTAGTTTTCACAAGTCATTTTGCAACGTTTTGCAATTACTTTGATATGTATTTATCATATATGCTTTATGCAGGTGTGCGTGCTCGTTGAAAACATCTGCTTGTATTACAGTATGAGGGGTACCCAACCTGGCAGCATGCGCAGCGCAAAGCTCTCTTGAGAAACGTGGAAGAGAAAGAGGTTACTGAAGAAGAAAGAAACAGTATACATATTTCAAAGGCGAATCCAGAGAGGAAACGAGCCCTTTCAAGGATTTATTATTATTATTTTTGCAGCATTGAATTTTGTATTTATGGCCTTTAGGTATATAAAGCTCAGACTGGGATAGGGGAAGGGAAACTATTCGGGAAGGTGTCGGCCAGGGTTTATGTTGATGGTGCCATACCGGCATTTGCTTAATGGAAGAAAAAAAAAACACCTACTGTGCAGTCGTACTGACTGGCTGATCCACTCGCCTGCTACTTGGCCGATTACTACACTTTCAATCGAACCACTCTCCTCGCCCAAATACTTGCTCTGGCGCTTGACTGTCTACTGCCCCATGTGTTTACACAGAGCAAGTACTGGGCCCAGTAATCATTCGACCGAGTACTCGGCCCATTACGCGCCCTGTGTAAACCAGCCTTAACAGCATTGCTTCAACAATTCATCTCACAATGTTAGAAAAAAAAAGCTTCGATTTGTTTCCATACAAATCTAATTTATCTAGAAATATGATTTTTTTTTAGATACCGTCGTCATATTCCCAGTTCTGAAATTTGGAAAATATTCTGGGCGGAACTGTGCAATTATATATACCCATAAATCATAGCCATATTCAATCCACTACTGGATGAGGCCTCTCCCCGAAGGGAGGAGTTGGTCTACTGCTCCCACGCTGACCAGACTGGTTGGGAGAGGAGAGCCGAAGCTCTTAACTGTGATCGCCACTGTCTTTTATTCACAGCAGCTCCTCAGTTGTCCTCACGTTTTTTCGAAATTTTTGAGCTCCCACCGGGAATCGAACCCGGGACCGCTCGCACTGAAGTCGAGTGCGCTACCGACTAGGCTACGCAGGAGCTCCACACACACACACACACACACACACAATTTCGAAAAAATTTTATCCAAATTTATAGATACATATATATATATATATATATCATCATCATCATATTCAGCCGTTTTCTATCCACTGCTGGATGAAGGCCTCCCCGTTTTCTTTCCACATATCTCGGTCTGCTGATATCCTCATCCATGTAGCTCCTGAAAAACGCTTGATTTCATCTACCCATCTTACATTTGGACGTCGTCTCGGTCGTTTCTTTTCTCTAGGAATCCACTGTAGTACATTTGTCGTCCACCTTCCATCTGTTCGTCTAGCTATGTGACCGGCCCATCTCCACTTCATCTTCTTCGCAGTCTTGATTACATCCTCTACCTTTGTTTGTGCGCGAATCCATTCATTTCTCTTCCTGTCCCTCCTGGTTATTCCTAGCATGCACCTCTCCATTGCTCTTTGTGTGACTCTCAATCTTTGAGTCGTTTGCGCATTCAATGTCCAAGTTTCGCAGCCGTACATCATTACAGGTAAGACACATTGATTATAAACTTTACGCTTCAGACACATTGGAAGTTTGCTTTTGAAAATAAAGTGTAGTCTTCCAAAAGAACTCCACGCCATTTTACATCTTCTATTTATTTAATCAGTCAACTTTGCATTTGATGATTTAAGCTGACTCATCAACTATGCCTATTGTCTCTCCGTTAATCTTCACTTCCTTCTTTGCAGCATGTTGGTTGTACATTACTTTTGTTTTACTTAAGTTCATTTTAAGGCCGATTTTCGAACTCTCGTTACTCAGTTCTTCCATTCTGGTTTGTAGTTCTTCTGCACTTGAAGCAAACAGGACTATATCATCAGCGAACCGTAAATGATGAAGATATTCGCCATTAATATTAATTCCAACTTCATCCCAGTTTAAATTCTGGAACACTCTCTCCAGGACCGCACAAAACAGTTTCGGAGAAATTGAATCTCCTTGCCTTACCCCTTTTCCAACTTTAAATTTTTCACTGTCTTGATGCAGCCTAATGACAGAAGTGGCAGTCGAGTAAATGTTTCGCAGTAACTTGATGTATGCACTTTCGATGCCTTGATGTTCAAGTGATTTAAGTACTGCTGACAAGGAGACCGAATCGAAAGCCTTTTCAAAATCTATGAATCCCAAACATAGTGGAAGTTCATATTCATTAGTCCTTTCCATAACTTCATTCAATGTTTGTATGTGGTCCATTGTGCTAAATCCACGACGAAATCCGGCTTGTTCCCTTCCCTGATTAAAATCCAAGTCTCGTTCAATACGATTCAAAATAACTTTGGTGAACATTTTGTATAGGACTGACAGTAAACTAATTGGTCTGTAGTTTTCGACGCGTTCTTTGTCCCCTTTCTTGTACAACAAAATGATAACGGCATTGTTCCAACTTCTGGGTATTTCTCTCTTCCTCAAGCACATCGAGAATAATTTAGCAACTTCCTCTTTCATCTTTTCACCTCCCCATTTAAACATCTCTGCTGTGAGTCCATCTTCTCCTGGTGATTTTCCGTTCTTCATCCCTCGAAGTACTTTATCCACTTCTTCTTTCATTACGTCTGGGACATCAACATCAATTTCTTCTGAATCTTCATTTCCTAGTTCTTCCTCGGAGTAGTACAATTCTGTGTAGAAATTTTGAAATATGTTTATAATTTCTTCCTTATTTCGTGTTACGGTCCCGTCTGGTCTCTTAACTGCAATTATTTGCTTTTTCCCTATCATGAGCTGCTGTTTGGCTTTCTTCAGGCTCTTGTTTTCCTCGATTGTATTTTTAACAAGATTTTCGTTATATCTTCGTACATCCTCTCTTATTTTCTTTCTTACGGTTTTATTTAGTTCTAT
>JAGDQP010005864.1:0-75570 GCA_022664845.1 Lepisma saccharinum | reverse complement strand
AGTGACGCAGTTTCTTTTGAATGTATCATATATTCATTAAAAAGATAAATATCTAACAGTGACGCAGTTTCTTTTGAATGTATCATATATTCATTAAAAAGATAAATATCTAACAGTGACGCAGTTTCTTTTGAATATATCGCATCTTCATTAAAAAGATAAATATCTAACAGTGACGCAGTTTCTTTTGAATGTATCGCACCTTCATTAAAAAGATAAATATCTAACAGTGACGCAGTTTCTTTTGAATGTTTTCTGTTGAATTCGTTCATCTTCTTCTTCAGCCTGCTCCAGTAGTTTCCTTTCTTCTTCTTCCAGGGCCCTAATTTCCTTCCTAATGTTGTTAATTTTGTCTCGCTCCTCTTCTTCTATCTTCTCTTTCGTTGCCAAAGCTTCCTTTCGTCGTGAGGATGATAGCCTTATGATCATCATCATACTTTTGGACACAGTTGTTCCATCAACTCCACCACACTGAGAGACAGTTGAATGAATACATCGCTGAACTATACGAGATTCTTTATGTAGATTTTCAATGAGATACTCCTTGTTCACAGAGAATCCTCTTTCAACGGTTGCATTCCCATGAAACATACACAGAATCTTCATGGCAAATTTCGGAAACACAGCATCGTCTGCATGTAAATTTTCAACGAAAAGTTATCCGATCTTTGCGTTTTCCAATCAAAATCAGTCAGTTTCGCTGCAATTCCTTGCTTTCACAATTTTTTTTAAGGTAAACAGCTTTTTATTTGATCCCCTTCTGAGGGAGAAATCAGTTTTTCAAATATAGTAATCAAGAAGTCCTTGCAATCACGTCTAAAGGATATGATGCTTATGTCTTTCAAACCTTTACATGCAGATCTTGCTCCAAATCCTATGTCAATATTCTTCACTGATAATAAGTTATCTTTATTCTTAATATCTACTGAAAGCATCTGTGCACCATTTTTAACACCTTTTCCTTTAGAAATCGCTTCCACATATTTCTAAGTATTGAATACATTGCAATGTACAAGAATGGCATCAAAGGTTTGTCTGTCTGAAAGGAAATAAAAAAAGGCCGTAATTCCGCAGCCACCGACTGAAGAAACGACAATTTAGCAGGAAGCAAATCATCTTTCACAAAAGAGCTCAAAACGGAGAAGTTATTGCTCTCAGGTGGATTAGCTGAAACAGACTCAATATACTTTTTCAAGTAGGGTATAATATATAACGCTCTTTCAATTGCATTTATATTCTCAACCCATCTGATTAAACACATTTTCAGAGGAAATAAAGATGAACCTGTCACTGATGTATACTGCGACCGTCTAGATGGGAAATCTTTGAAATAATAATACAAACCCCTCAAAAACTCATTAATTTTCCACGCAGATAAGTTGTGTGCTGTTTTGTAGCTACCGTGTTCAAAATGAAGAGAACACGTGCCTGCATCTGTTAGAATTTTGCCGTCTTCATTTAATTCTGATGATTCCATTAATCACTTGAAATCACTTAAGAACTTGATGTTAACATTTGGACCTCCTGTTCCAATTTGCAAAATACATTTTGCTGAGAAACCTAATTTAAGAATACCTTCATGGAAAGCATTCAACAGATCAGATGCACTTGAACGGCCCAAAAATATTGATGTTAAGTAACAAGTTGATATTTCCTGAACTGAAGTATTCAAGTACCGAACGAAAATCTCCATTTGCCCCATTTGACTCACCTTATTAAAACTTTCAACAGATAAACAGAAGTATCCACATGTATGTAGTTCCTTAACTAGAGAATCTTGGAAAAAAGGACCTAGTTCATAAGTTATCATGTACGAAAGTTTGTCTTTTTGCATGTAAAATTTCTGTGCTATTACACTGTCAGAATACATTAAACAGAATAAGTCACTGCCTCTGGCACAACTTCGTGCTGAAGAATGCGATACAACCTTATTGGCCACAAGACTTCTGCTTTTAACACAACTTCTGAAACGACAAAAGAATTTAAATCAGAACTCTGAATCGACACTACGTCTTCAACTTTCGACGATCCTGGTTTTGAAATATTATCCTGCGATTTTTCTGCCAGAAAACACCTAGTTTGTGACGCAGGTATATCATCTTTTTTGAAAGTAAGAACGCTTTGTTTTTCAGAGCGAAATGCTGCGGACAATTCAACATGCTTCTTGTCCTTACTATGAACTTTCACTGCATTCAGACCACTGTGAGAAATATCAAAAGTTGCTGAACAAAAACTACAAAATGCTTTATATTTATCACCAGGCACACTTCGAAGCCACTTTGCGATGCCTTCATTTCCATCATTAGTAATCCAGTATTCTTGAAAAATTCACTTTCCAGACATCTAAGAGGATTGCCGCCCAAGCCCCACGCTACACAACAGTCTTGTCTTGTCTCGAATTTAATGTCTAACAAGTTCTAGACAATTGTATTTGCACTGTGGACAGTCCCGACAACTGATTAAGTGTATTAGTAATACACAGCAGTAATTTATGCAAAGACATCAGACCATTCAATGTTCAGCACATTATTAAATGAAATACACATGACATGTTCGCCATTTTTGGACTATCTAGTGTTGGGATTATGGAGTATCTAGTAATGTCTATGGAAGCTATGGAATCAGACGTTTGTACGTAAAGGCATATCCGCGAATATTAATATCTATGTCGAAATAGTTTGTTGACAAAACAATTGAATCAATGGTCCTGATTTTAATGCAGGAAATAAGAAATATTTCAGCACGAAATTAGCAATGAATTTAAGATGTATCTGTCTTTCGAAGTAACAATTGGTTTTACTGCATACTACATATTTTCCCCGTGGGCGCAATCGTTAGCGTGTCTGACTACGGATCGAGCGATCCCGGGTTCGATTCCCGGCGCTGCCAAGAACTTTTTCCAAGGCGTGCGGGTCTGGAACGGTGCCCACCCAGCATCGTGATGCAATTGGGGAGCTGCTATGAATAATAGATAGTGGCGACCACAACAGTGAGAGCTTAGACTCTCCTCTCCCAACCCGTCTGGTCAGCGTGGGGGCAGTAGACCAACTCCTCCCTTTGGGGAGGGGCCTCATCCAGTAGTGGATTTAAGATGGCTGTGATTTTTTAAAATATTATTATATAAACGATCAGGTAATAGTAATAGTATGGACAAAATATGTGGAAACCAATTATGAGGACAACAATCAGATGCCTGATTTCCCATCAGAAAGGATTTGAATCAGTAATTTCATATGGATGTATCTAGTATGGATACTACTTATGTGTGTGGACTTAAGTAAATGTGTACTAACGTTGGTAAACTGAAATTATGTTCTGTGCTTATGCATGTGTATTTTTATGTGTAACTGCATGTCTACTAATACAGGAACGGTCTGAAAGCATATTACACTAACTGAACTGGAAATAAATAGAGTTATTTACTTAACCTAATCTAACTTAATCTGTTTGCTATTATGTATCAGCTATCTAACTGCATGCTAGTTAAACTAACAGAAAGTAAGCTTATTACCTATAACAGTTACATAACATCTAGAAAAGTACTGGGTAGAACAGCACTGACATTAATTAGCAAAAATTCAGAAATAAGTTGTTTAGCATTATTCAGAAATATTTTTCCGTGACCAGCACCTTAATTTCGGGACTTTTGGGGGAACTTTCGTGACCAATTTCCCAATTCGGGACTTTTTGGGGACTTTTCCGTGTGGTAGAAACCCTGTGTTAATATTTTCGGATATTTTGGACTTTCTTTTTCGTTGAAGATTTCATAGTGAGGTAGACAGACGTTAAACACATTCCCTAGTGTCACTCCCCATCAAACCGTTCTCAGAGTCCATTACAATATTGAAAAAATAAACCATCATTTTCGGAATACACTACTAAGACACCTATACAAAGCTTGTAAAGCTTTTAGATAAGGAATTTCTTTCTCATGTTCGATAAGCAACCATGAAGACTCTGTGGTGACACTGAGAAATGTTACAGCCAGTTATATACATAGGTCTTGTTCAGGAATATACGGAGTTAATAAACTACTCTGATAACATTTTATTACAATCACATTTGAATGATGATTGATGTCTCTCTCGTTGGTTAATGTCTGAATCTACATGGCTATATTTCAACGCAAGAGTAGTGTTTCTATGTGTTCTAGTTTAATAGTTACAGCAGGTTGCATAACGTTTAAGACACCCAGTATATCTATTTATGCTGCACAAAAGTTATTATCTATTTCTATTTACATCTTTGCCCAGCATCCTCATCTTTGTTAATATTATTTGCATATTCTACAAATTCTTTGCATGTAATCTTACAGATAAAATTAACATTAATCTGGCGAATTTAAATAACAACTTGGCGTTATTTTCTGACTAATGGGAGATATGTGCTCCGGGACAAAATCACAACGGGAGACGGGATTTCGTTTAAAAACTGAGCAGAATACGATAGAGTTGACAACCCTAAGAGTATTCAAGATACACAGTTTCTTCTTTGTCCTCAGTTTCAGGTAACAACACTAAGATAATGAACAAACTTAAAATTAAACTTGGTAAAACTAGGACTGTCCAGCGAAGATTGAAACAGCTTATACAATTAACAAATGTTTACATAAATAGGAAATTATACACGAAAAGAGTGGAAAAGAGTTATTATTTAAAAAACTAGGAGGAAAACGAATTCCTCGTGTTTCTTAGTCGAGATGAGCGGTGTTAGTACGGGTTGAACTTGCGCCATCTGTCCAGTGCTGATTCGTAAGCAACGAACTTCAACACGAGTGCGGGAGCAGAGTTAAACACAACTGACGTTCAAAATGTAAACTAGAAAGGCAAATAAGTTGACTGATATTGCGGTAACTATAAACAACAGAGAAACTTACTTCGGTCCTATAATCTTGACTTTCTCGGCCTCACCATGAAGAACCATATGACCTGCACCCTTTTCATCTCCTATTGTTAGAAATAGCAAAATACGCTGAAAGAATTGGAAAATTATTATTATTAGTAGAATTTCTATTACTGAAAAAATATTCGAACTACAAGATAACCAACCAGTTTATAGCATGCAACCAGCACGAATTTCAACGACCAGAATACTCAGTCACAAACAAGTCGAATCAAAATTACTTACAAATACTTCAGTACTAATAGTGGATACTACCGAAACAACACAAAGAAACCTAAGATTATTGCTGCTTAGATACTTAAATCATAGCAGGGTGGCTACTAAATGTTAATTGTCAAATTCCAGGTTTTCCACGTCAATTTTTCTTCTTTCTCCATGTCATAAATTTGCAACGTTTTCTTCTTGCAAACAAACAAAAAAATGTTTATTTTATCAATTAAAAGAAGCACATACTATTTCTTAGTCATTGTAGAACAACAACTGATATTTTTTTAATAACTTTCTTAAGAAAAATTGGTTAATATCCATCAGATCCAAAATTCAGCATGTTTAGTTGAAATTGGTTCGCAAAAGTATAGTGAAACTTCCCAATACTCTTTAAAAAATAATATTTTAAAATCAGGAGTTGATGTGCATGAAAACGAAACTTCGAAACACATCTTAATCCACAAGTTTACATTGGATGGGAAATGCCACTTATTTTATTTATACAAATGTATTCACGTCATGTATTATTAATTTATAACACTTTTCTCCTTGTACACGAAACGTATATGGTAGTTTATCAATTACCCGACTAAGACAAACTTGCCTAAATATAATAAATAAAGCAATTAAAATTCAATTAATTTAAATAAACTATTAAAGTAAGGTTTCTACTGTCATCTTCTATAGTAGTTGCTTCAATATGCACTCGCTAGGCCTTTCAGAATGGCTTCCGTTTCGTCTTCAAACCGTCATAGAGATGTAATTTAAGAATGTCTGTAGTTTTTTGTGAGATTAGATTGTATAAGAAGCTTAATAAATACCGTCATTGTAAGCAGTAGGTCATCGTACTTCATAATTTTGCTGTTATATAAGGACTTAAACCTAAACAAACGAAACCAAACCAAATTGTATCTTTCTGTTTGCCTGAATGCCTTTTGTTTCATAGAGAAGCCAAAGTTAACTTTGCTTACATATATTGATAGAAGTTGGCAAAATTTATCGACTGCATCCAGTGACGTACATTTTTATTATTATGCAATTGCAATCAAAGCAAAAATTCTAAATATTCTTTTTTTCCAATAATGTTTAGCATTGATAAAATACACCGAAATTCCGTACAAGATTTTTCTCATAAAAACTCCAGGAAACGAATTTACTGAAATCAAAAGTATTTTCTGTATATATATATATATATGGATGGATGGTTCACAGCCAGAGTAAAATCAAATAATTCGTACTATCTTTATTACCTTCTTTTATTGATATGCTATGCAAATTAAGTTTATGTATTCATGACTCAGTGAACTAGCTTGGACTAAATTAGATCTGTACTCTGTAGTCTTTCGAAATTGTCTATTTATTTTAATAATGTGTATAAGTTGAGAAGTAGGTGCTTGTGTTGAAAACTGGCTTGATATTGCCCAGAATAGATTACAATGACGAACGTTTGTTACTGCGGCGATGAAATTGCGCGTTTCATAAGCCATAGAGTTCGTTAGTTAGTATAACCCTGTGCAGTGATTTCACTTGTGAAGGTGTGTATTCTTTTTGTTCTTCTGAAGTGACTCTTAATAATTATATTCACAAGTATGCGAGATCAGTACAACGTATTTCTATCAGGTGTCCTCCGTGGATGAGTCGGTGACTCATCGCATTTCTAATCAAAGGGTCCCGGGTTCGAGTCCAGGTGGAGGACAATTTCTCTAAGGTGCAAAACGAGTAGTGGTTCGCATTCCGCTTTAAGCTATAGTTGTAGGTCCCGTCCTTTATAACCCCGCTGTTGCATAAGGACATTAAGAAGAAACAAACTTATTTCTATCCATATGTAATACAAATAAATAAAGCAAACTTGTATTTAAACAAAAAAAAAGTTTTTGTTTTTATTAAAAAAAAATGTTTTTTGCCAACCCTGCTCCGCTGTCACCTGCTATACGATAAAGACTTGCAAAATAAGGTAATCTGAATATCTGCGGCCATATTGAAAGAATTGGAGTCGACTATCTACCATGTGTAGGTAAAATGTATTTAGGCCATATTTACAAGGAATTCCTGTTCGAGTATAAGAATTACGAAGGATAAGAATTATCGAAAGTACTGTATGCACAGGTAATCACAGATGTGTTAAAATTCGAAATGGGGTGACCTAGAATAAATAATGGAAATCTAAGAGTGTACCTCAGTAAGTTAGAAAGCTTGTACAATTTACACTGTTACACATACAATTTAATCTCACAAAAGCTACAACTTAAATTACATCTTTACGACGGAATGAAGACGGAGCGACAGCCGCTCCGAAAGACCTAGCCGATTCATTGAATTCTGAATTGAATTTTATTCAAGTCCTTTATGCAAGTTTGGCTCAGGCCATATGGATGATGATGGGAGAACAGATGGAATGAAGAAAGTGGGGAACACCGAGAAAATCCCCGCACACGGTGTTTGTCCGCCACAAAGTCAACTTGGTGGTGGGATCGAACCGATTAGAGTAGAAAAGAATAGAAAGACGAAATAAGGTGTAAACAGAGCATCAATCAGAAAGAAGAAGTATGGTTGATAGCAGCTCAGGTACCCTCTGGGTCGCCACATCCATATTCACAAGCCTGCGAGTGCCTGTGGAGCTTCTTAAAAAAATAATTACTTTAAATCTTTCATTCTGCGAGCTCAAATTTATCAATTCAATAAAGGTTATTTCTTCTAAATGTTTACAAAATGAACATTAATAAAGCAAAAATTAAAGTTTTAAATAATAACTTTAAAAAAAAAATCAGGATTTTGCTTGAATTCCAAGCTTATTCCAGGTTTTCAAGGCCTAAAATTGAATATCAGGTTATTTCCAGGTCATTAAACACCCCACATGGATTTTTTTTTAAAAAAGACGCCATTCTTCGCTTATTTTTATCTCCAGAGTGGAGGTCAAATACAAAAACAAGTGTTTAAACGGAATAAAACTAAATTTAAAAAAACATAATAGAAACAATACACACTTGAATGTATAGTCAGCACCCAAAAATTGTACCCAGTCGTAATGTTTCTTTTCCGAATAACTTTGGAACGATTAAACTGATTTGAGTATGGTTTCCTCTAACTTAAAGCAGAATGTGATTTTCTTTAATTTACAGAAAGCTGTACTGAAAAAAAACAGGTTTATCCATTCCAAAATTATTCGGAATTGAAATTTTACGACTGAATACAAACTTGTGGCACTGACTGTACTTAAACACATTCTTCAATGAGCTAACGTAGCACTAAATTTACTCAATATAATTAGCATATATGTTACATTTAATATTTTATTCAATTTGCGTCTCACATATTGCCGTTTACTTTTGAAATAATATATTTGAACATAATCAATTGCCCTAATTAATGCCAGATCTTGTGCTTTCTTGTTCTTATAAAGTATTTGTCTTTCCTTTCCTTTCTCTTTCTTTAGTTGCTTGCATTGTGATAACTATTTCCAAACTCGGATTCAAACTCCCACCACATTCATTTTCATTTAGATTATCATTACCATAAGTATGTTGAAAACAGAAACAACGAAAGAGTGGTGTGCTAGGGCATTGGAGAATTTCGTAAGTATGATTGCACGTAAGTACGTAAGGTTAAAAACTATCTACATAATTAAAATTAAATGACTGTCACCTATGTCTCTTTCTTTCTTGCTAATTTATAGTAATCCATATTTTAAGTACTATGCTAATCAGAAGTCAGCAACCTTCGCCGTTAGACTAAAGAGACTGTTTTCTTCGCGTACTTAGTTTATGTGCTTGTTGAAGCTTTCTTTACTGCTATGCCAAAATCATTAAGGGTTCAGAAATGGTCACTGCAATCCCGAAGATTCACTAAGCTATGTAAATTTATGGTATTACCAAAAAGAACTGAACAAATATTCACTTACCTCATCTCCTACTTCATTTATAAATATACTAATAAAGTCAGTATCCGCGTCTTTCCTGTGGAAATGAAAAAAAATAACACAAGGTTAAACAAACTTTCTAGTAAATCACCATACTTAAATGCTTATTTCTCCTTTTCTTTTCTTTTTTTTTTTTTTATGAAAGGTAGTTAAAATAAAAATTAACTCACAGTAGAAACCAGACATATGAAGTATCTGACGAACATCGCACTTGTAACCAACGTGAATCTGAATAGATTATTTCCTTACAATGCGTAGTATAGATACACATATTTAGGTAACGGGTCATTCCAGCTCAAATCACCCAAATTTCAAAAATCTTCCAGAGTGCCCTTCTCAGATTAGAACGCTTTTTTTTCCGCAAGTAGTATGGGTCGAGTTAGAAAGAAATGTAAAATATTACTTGTGTACTCCTCTCCATTCCAGAGATATGATGCCAAAAAAAGGTCGAAAAGCATGATATTTCCTATTCGCGACTGTCGTTTAAATCGCAGAGTTCCATAAAAATATGTATAATTTCTGTTATTATTGTCCACACAACGTGAAATTTTGGCAGGAATATCTCAAAGACATACACTTTCCTCCTACAACTTCAGAAGAGAGATTCTGTGGCCTCGTTTGATTACAGGGTCTGTTAAATACACGAAAAATTATAAAAAGATTGCATCGTTTGTTGATGAATATTAATTAGTTTAATGATGTTGGAAATGAATGACTGTAATAAAATTCCACCTGTTACATACGAGTACATTAGAGGTTCAGTAAGAACAGTCTCGACATTGTTCCAATATTCTTTCTTTATTTAAAAAATATAACTTTTAAATATGTGAAAAATTTGTGCATAATATGTCACAATAGAATAGCACGTTTAGTAGTGTTGATAAACAATAAAAGTACAAAAGTATTGTTCCTATGACATGAGGCAAGTGAAGAGATTCATTGCTAAAAGTTTCAACAAACTATGAATGTTTTAGTCTTCAAAACCCGATGAAAAATATACCGGGTGGTCCAACGAATAGTTTCCACCTCCCTTATTGCGTAATCAAGTGGTTTGTTCGAAAAATCCCAAAACACGTCAACTTTAGTTTTTAGGGGGATGAATTATTGTGACAAATTTAATCGTAGAGCCCAATCTCTGCGGTCTAGTGGCAAAATCTTCAATTTTCTTAAATGGTAACATGGGACAAAAGACAGGTCATTTGAAAGCTCCTTTGATTCTATTTGTAAAAATGTTATTATTTTGGAATTTCACTGAATACTTAGGGAGTAATCGCGTTTGAAATGTACCCTAATTCTACATTGGAAATTCTCAGAAGATGTAGTAATTTGCCATATTAAACGTTATTAATAAATACCCTTAACTATCTACTATAAAGGAGAAGGGGACATCAGCAAGCATTTTATTTACAACAATACTATTTATTTGAAAATCAAATAAATAATTTGCGTGTTATCGAGTTCTGAACTATCACATTCTACAAATATAACACTCCTTAGTGACGTTTTAAGTTAAAGAATTAAACATTCGAGGTTCCCTCCAGCAACTACAGAATGTGAAAGTTCAAAACCCGATAACACGCATATTATTTATTGAGTTTTCAAGTAAATAGTATTTTTGTAAATAAAATTATAGAAGCATTCAAATGATGGATCGTTCACCCTATCTCGCCATTTACGAAGAAGGTTTTGCCACTAGCTCGCGGCTAATTGGGCTATACACTTCATATTGATAACAACGAAGCTTGCTGATGGCTCTTCTCTTTTATAATGCGTAGTTGAGGGTATTCATAACGTTTATAGGATAAAATTTTACATCTTTTGAAAATTTCCAATTATAAATAGGCTTTCAAATGAAGTGACACTTACCCCGTGTTGATATTTAAGAAAATTGAAGGTTTTGCCACTAGACCGCAGAGATTGGGGCTCTACGATTAAATCTGTCACAATAATTCATCCCCCTAAAAACTAAAGTTGATGTGTTTCGGGATTTTTCAAACAAAACACTTGATTACGCAATAAGGGAGGTGGAAACTATTCGTTGAACCACCCTGTATATTTTTCATCGGGTTTTGAAGATTAGAACATTCACAATTTGTTAAAACTTTTAGCAATGAATCTCTTCACTTGCCTCATGTCATAGAAACAATATTTTTGTACTTTCACTGTTTATCAACACTACGAAACTTGCTATTCTACTGTGACATATTATGCACAAATTTTTCACATATTTTAAAGTTAAATTTTTTAAATAAAGAAGGAATATTGGAACAATGTTGAAACTGTTCTCACTGAACCTCTAATGTACTCTTATGTAACAGGTGGAGTTTTATTACAGTCATTCATTGCCAACATCATTAAACTAATTAATGTTTCATCAACAAGCGATGCAATCTTTTTTTAATTTTTCGTGTATTTAACAGACCCTGTAATCAAACCAGGTAACAGAATCTCTCTTCTGAAGTTGTAGGAGGAAAGTACATGTCTTTGAGATATTCCTGCCATTTCACGTCATGTGGACAATAATAACAAAAATTATACATATTTTTATGGAACTTTGCGATTTAAAACGACAGTTGCGAATAGGAAATATCAGCTTTTCGATCTTTCTTTGGCATCATATCTCTGGAATGGAGAGGAGTACACAAGTAATATTTTACATTTCTTCCTAACTCGACCCATACTACTTGCGGAAAGAAAATCATTCAAATCTGAGAAGGTTACCCTGAAGGCATTGGGTGAATTGAACTGCAATGTCCCTAAGATTTATCTTGATCGATGCAAGTGGTATCTATTGTCCTTTTTTACATTCTTGGGCTGTTTTGACATCTATAGCTGAAGCATGTCTGTTAAGTCTAAGAGACGACGTCTCTAAGCGAAAACAACTTACGGGGTAAGAAATAACAAAAACAGAGCTATGACACGTAATCGGTCTAATTCTTCCTGAATTTGTGTGATAAGACTGCCGGAGTGTTATGGACCTACACCCCCTTATTATTGCTGAGTTCTATTGGTTCTTACGTGAGCAACACGCTTGATGACCAAGTAGGTTGGAATCGCTAAGACAACCTTCTTTAATAATTATAAAAAAATGTTAAATACACAAGCGCTAAGGCAGTACTAAAGAAATACTTCATCAAAAGACCCTGTAGACATTGGGCAATAAATTACCAAAAATTATTATTTAAAAAAAATCTTCACACAATCGTTTGTACGCACTAGTGATAAAGGAGCCTGAACAGAGCCCGACGTGTTGCTGATGAACGCATACCTAAAGCTTACGACGAAAAAGGTTATTACTTAATATTATTATTATGTACTTGAATTATGATATAAAATGCACTAAAGTTCAAATAAATTGAAAATATACAGAACGGTTATTCTGCCGGTAATAATTTACAGTTGCGAAAGTTGGAGCACGACCCTAGCAGATGAATAAATTACATGCGTTTGAAAAATAAGGTCTTGAGAAAGATATACGGGCCGAAACGGGACGAGATGACTGGAGAATGGAGGAGACTGCATAATGAAGAAATCCACGGACTGTACGACTCACCCGATGTTGTAAGAATAATGAAATCGCGACGGCCACGAGTTCGGATGAGAGAAAAAAAAAGACCATATTCCATCTTGGATGGAAAGAGACCGTTGGGAAGATCGAGACGACGTTGGAAAGACAATATTAAAAGGGACCTTCGAGAAGTAGGTGTTTGCGATGAAAAGTGTTTGATCTTGTCCATGATAGAATCCTCTGGAGAACGTTACTGCGGCGATGAACTTGCGAGTTCCGTACGCCATAGAGTGATAAGTAAGTAAGTAAAAGTTCAAATAATTAGAACCGTTCGGAAGTTCGTTTCACATCTCTATGTGTTACAACGCAAGTATCTCATATACCATTTTCCATTTACTGGTTCATTTCCACGACAGTTATTTCACTCATAGGGCAATTCTCACTAACTTCATCACATCGATGAATTATCTGCAATAAATACCACATACACGATTTCAGTCTTTGAGGAAGAAGACTGTGGCAGTAAATTATTCTTTAAGTACTAGAACTGTGAGCGTTCAGTTTAATAAAAAATAAAATAGTTTAATAATAAAGCGGAGGTAGCACATTTCAAAAAGCAAAGTGAATGCACTATCACTATTAGCTCCTCCAGTAAGGAAAGATTTCTAAAACGGAAGTACATCAACGAAAAAAGAAGTCGCATTCAAAGGAGGATATTCATTGATATTCAGAATAAGAAGCCTGCTATACATAATGAAGCTTACCTGTGTAAGGAAAAAAATTCTGGATATGGAGTTTGTGACTTTAATTTCTCTGCCTCTAATGCTGCTACATCTTTCAGTGCTGACTGTAGATTCTGGAAAAAAGAAGTCAACAATGAAGGAGGTTTGCGTTATTTTCTACTTGTGAAAAAATGATTACAAAATACATAAGAAGCCGAAACACAGAGGATGCAGGAAATAGATACATAACAATTAAAAATGAGAACGTAGAGAATGTAAATGAATTGAAATACTTGGGAGCACATGTCACTAGCAACAACGAGGTCACGGAAGAAATCAAAAGTCGCTTAGCATCCGGTAACGCATGTTTCTATTCAGTCCAGAAACTCCTAATCTCGCGATTAATATCAAGAAACCTGAAATTAAAAAATATACAAAATGGTTATTCTGCCGGTAGTACTTGCCGGTTACGAAAGTTGGAGAACGATCCTGGCAGTTGAACATAAATTAAGGTTGTGTTTGAAAATAAGGTTTTGAGAAAGGTATACGAGCTGACTGGAGAATGGAAGAGACTGCATAATGAAGAACTACACAGACTATATGATTCACCTGACAATATAAGAATAATAAAATCACGAAAGCTAAGATAGGCAGGCTATGTAGCTCGAATGAAGGAAAAGCGAAGATTACATTCCATCGCAGTTAACCATCAATAAGTTAACCAAATGATACCATTTAAATCAATCAGACTGTAATCTATGTGAATAAATGGAACCACACATTAGTGTCTACAAAATGCCACAAAAAAAAGTGTTTCAACGAGAGCAGTGCTTTAAATATTTTTCTACCTTTTAATAGGAAACATACGGCATTAGAAAATGTGCAACTACAATATTCTCATGCATTCTCCAGGATGCATATTAAACACATCAAATGAGGTAAGAACATTGAGATCAATGCTTCCTACACACTCATGTGAGAAACTGATATATCGTTTTTGCCTTACCGTTATATAAAAATAAATAAAATATTGCGCATCGTTGCTATAAATCTCAACACACACCACCAAGAAGCAGCAATCCATACTTGGATCCTTTCTTTTAGCATCGTGTGGCTTCGATAACAAATTCGCATTGCACAGCCAACAAAGCAATGAGTCTACGAATTCCAAAGGGCACAGTGGATTGTGATGACGTCGAATCAAAGGAGATCTGAGTGTACATTTACTATCATCACAACTGAGGAAAGAAAAATGAGCGGTAGATCAAGAGAAACAAAAATTACACAGATAAGTTAAAACTTGAAACTCTCATCATTTCATGAACATTCATAAAAAGGAAAGAAAAATAGTAGCGACTCGCCATTACTGCATTTTTTTCAAGGTAATAAATTCCATTTTGAACTTTACCTACTGTATGACGTTGACCGAGACCTTTTGGAGTAAAAAAAAAAGAAAAGAAATAACTGGAGCACGATGAAACTGCCTGTGGATGTACCATAGTCCTTAGTATTGAGCGGCTGCCATAGTGTAGATGGCGCATGCGCAGCAGTGTACACGAACACGGCAGAAAGTAGTGTGCCAGTTCGTGTGGAACAGCGGTGAATCATCAGATTTCTGGTGAAGGAAAAGATAAATGAAATTTTGCGGAAATAAAAAGCACATTAGAGGAAACAGACGCTGCCACTGGCCAAGTATACTAATGGTGTGAACAGTTTTGGGAACTGTCTTCTGCGACATGAAAGGGGCCACAATTAGTGCCATTATTCCGCCTAGCTCCAGGGTGTCGCAAGCAATGCAATTCACAAGGCTGTTGTCGGAATACACAGAAAATTGGATGTTGTCGGGATATGTCATTGTGCTCCATGACAATGTCCGCCCGCATTCTGCTCATTTGACTCTCGCAACGCTAGTCAACTTGCACTGGGAGGTATTGCCCCATGCCCTGTACAGTCCAGACTTAGCTCCAGTGGGGTATTTAGGTATAGTCGTATAGGCCCGGGCCAAGAGCGGAAAATTTTGGGGAACAGAGGAAATTTCAAGGTTCTCATTTCATCTTCCTTAGAAGGATATCCGGTTCCTCACAACAATGCATTTGAAATGTCAAAAGAACGACATAAAAGGGGCAGAATAATCTCAAGAACACTTTTCGACTAATATGAACCTGGATTTGTGAACGAATGTCTGCACTTCAGAGCGCAGCTGAAATCAAGTAGCCTTGGAAATAAAATACATTCCTACAGCTTTTTCAGAAAATTCGACAGGATACTGCTGTGACGAATTTTCTGTGTAAAAAATGGTAACGAATTGCTCACCTGACCGAGCGTTTTGGCCCTCAAAAGGTTAAAACACTACCATAGAACTATGACTGAGAAAAGGTTCAGCAAATTGGGACTTCAAATTGGAAGCGATATTACAAAGGCACTGTACTACGAGGACGGGTGACTCATTATATATATATATATGTGTGTGGTGCATTTCAGCGAAAAGTAGACATTGCCACGACAAGATGAAACTTATTTTTTGTTTTAAGTGTTATCGTGTTTCGCACGCACAAGTATCCAATATCCCAGAAACATGTTGTTTTCAGCCCTGAGTTACGTGATCCGGCTGCCATGTTGTTTGTTTAACACATCTCGGAGTTAAGTTGTTGTAGTACATATTTTAACCATATTTACGCTGGCCACCACCACCAGTGCAAGGTTTTAAAAGAATTTGGTATATGAGTATAAGAAATGTAAGTGTCTAACAAATAGTTCAGCAGACAGATATATTCAAAATATTCCGTACGTATGCATATTTCAATGAATATTTTGGAGGTAATTTATCTTGTTACGTCCGTTACAAAATTACCAAAAAATTAGCGATGGTTGTAAAGTGTAATAAGCTGATGCAGCCAAACCATAGGAAAGTAAGATAGCAACTGAGAAAAAAGCGTAACAGACGTAACACCCTAGCCTATAGACAGTATAGACCACGTAACAATGTCACGTTCATTAAAAGTTGTTATTTTCAAAAGCAAAATCTCACAGATTATCATCGACGTGCATTAATATACATTGCACTTGTTGTATGGAACGTTCGTCTTTGCGTCAGGTCAAATGTATGTAAAGGTTAACAACCATAATGATACAAACGTTACAATTTCGCGTAGGTTGTAACAAACTTACAAGTATATCTCTAAATTCTACAATTATTTTAGGGATAGTATTAGCACTTATTTTTTTTTAGATAATTAACAGGATTGAATGGATCTGTATATATTGTACTGTAAGCCCTTATTATTCTTAATTTTATTTTATAGTTCTCTTCTCATCAAGCTAATCTGCAAATATCGATAAATCAGCTTTTCCATGTTATTATATTTCTTTGTTCAGGTCTTCTGGAAACAAATTTTTAAGCATGCACCATAAATGTAAGTGAGTCCTGTATTAACCTGCTGTATTCTAGGATGCTGAGATCTACGAATGTGTATCTTCAAATAATGGACTTCATTCCACACTACCACAAAAAAAAAAAACCATTTTTGACTCGCTAACGCAAAATAGTCATAATCTGTTTTTATGTGGAAACGCTCGAAAACGGCAAATTAAGCAACATAAAAAAGAGAGCATATATTATAAACAAATGAACAGAAGCAAAGCAGCAATAAAGAAAAATGCCAGAGACCAAAGACAAAGACTCAATCGGGTTGTAACAATACACACATAAGTATATACGAGATAAGACAGAATGCAATGCACGAGAAGGGAGAAGGAATTCATGTAGACCCACCTTCATCACGTTCGACATTTTTACACCACAATTATATGTTAAACAGTGTAAAGAAGACTCCCCAAAATCACCAAGAAAAGTGCACAGATTCTCTTCACTAATAAAGGGGCTTCCATTCCCTCAGAAAGAAGAAATAACGGAGAAAATTAAATAATTTTACAGCTATGATATATTTTTCCAACAAAATCCTGGAATCCTATAGCGCATAACAGTGTCAAAGATGACGAAATATGTGATGACAAAAAGGATACTAAAATCAATAATGTAGAAACGTTTAGTATTTGCAAGAAGGAACATCCACATATTAGAGTAGAAAAACCAACGTTTGGTGCTCTTTAACTAGATAAGTTTATCCAATTATATATTATATATTTATATATTTGCTGGTGTCGTTTCACAAAATGTATATGGAGCCCTGTCAAAGGCTATGACATCACATACAGCATTCATTACTATATCTTTGTGTGCCGGAGTCCCAAGTCAGTGTTATGTGAATGTTACATTCAATCACATGTTAAATAAAACTTACAGTTTGTTGATTAATTTATTCAGGATACCTCATCTGAAGCGATTACCAATTTCTACCAATAAAACAACGAAAATATGAAAGTTCTCAAAAAAATGAGTTTACTTGATGCATTTGAGGATTGTCAAGACAACTAAGAGAAACGAAGTGCAATGCATTCATTGCTAAAACACAACTTCACGTAGTCAAAAACAACGATCAAATTTTGATAAGGATGAAACAGTGATGCACATATTCAACAGTCGTAAGTCGCCCTCTGGATCAACAAAGAGGAGTAATGTTATTCTAAGTAATGACTTAAAGCATGATAACATTTCTGTACTGGTGTACACTAAAGTTATTTAGAGAGTACATATTGTAGAAAGATCAGCACAAATGTAAAGACCTTACATGTGTGTTCCATGGTGCAACTGATCAGTTCAAGAAACGCTACAGTTTGATGACAGTTTGGAATATCAGCTGAACAAATTTATATGGACTTTGTTTACCATGTTTCGCACGGTACAGGACCATATATGGTATTTATGGGAAGATTATGGAAAGGGTGGTACGAAGTCGCATCTTGCAACGAAAAATTTTAGTCAATAATGCACGGAAATTTTGTAACCTTGCAAAGAAAAATGCTATAAGTAGGTCATACAGTGTGTCTCAGAAATAATGGCACAAGCTTTGGGAGAAGATTATTCACATTAAAACAAGGAAAAGGTTCCTGTGATGAAATTTCCGCACATAATGACGTAAACAGCTTAGCAAATAACAACTGAAGTACTAATCAATGCACATATTTAAGCTATTTTTATGATTGGAAAATCCAGCTTAAAGAGGATTTCTATGTCCTATTGAACCATATATTTCCTTGCCAATCACGAAGAACGGTAGTGCCGAGACCGTTAGCGGCACTCACATATATACAGCTAATTTCGGATCTAGCGAACTATAAACCCGATTTTGATGCTTGAACTTTGTAATATAAATAATAATAATATTACCTTTCATAATTCAAGATCCCCACGTTGGGACGTCATTTGTAATATAAATAATATTTTAATTTACCTTTAAAACGACGAGGGAAGCCCCACGTTGGAGAACTATTTGTAATATTAATAATAATAATACCTTTTATAATTTAAGAGCCCCATGTTGGGACGTCATTTGTAATACTACAAATATAATAATAAGTCACAAGTACACGTTTACAATTCAATTCCCTGAACGTCGCACGTTGGGCAAGCTATCTGTCCTATGAAATTGTTACTTGCTGAACTTTATTTTCTGAATGCCCCACGTTCAGCATGTCATTTGTAATACTAATAAATTAGTACATTATTTTATGTTAAGTGCTCACGCTTGGAAAAGTGTTATACGTGATAATCAAAAAGACTTTCTACTCTATGGCAACTTATATCATATGATGAACGAAACACGAACCGTAGGTTCTAACTTAAGGATTTATAGTATCTAGAGAACTAGGTGCAAGGGACATATTATCTCAAGGTTTGTAGGCCAAGTGACCAGCTGATTTTGTACAGTAAATTGAACTTACGAGTGTCCTTGCACCGACTTTACTACCATAAATAAAAATGCTAGGATTTTGATACTAATATTGATTACGAGAGGAACTCAAAAGCTAATTTTCGTTACCTGTTTACTGATATATCATAAGTGCAATCTTACAGGGTTTACATTTCACAAATCTGACTTGAACAACTGACAAAACTATACCATTTTTGAATTCTTAACTGAACTTGGGTCAGCAGAGCTTACAATTTACACAAAGATATTACCTAAGTCACAAAGAACAAAATTTTTAATAGTTCAGCCTATCTGTTGAGAGATATTGCCAGATGCATAACTATCGATTAGATTAGATAAAGAAGTTTAACATCTTAGGAGGAAGCCCCTTTTGAACATTCATATTTAGTGTCTTAAAATATATGTGCCGGCCGGCAAATGATACTCACGAGTTAAACTGACGTTACCCAGCAGGTACTTGCATGTCATCGCTGAACGAGGTGGAACTTGTCTACTTGAAGAAGATGTGTCTTCCTAATGTAGTTTTTCAATGTAGAGTTGAGTCCTAACCCAGTGATCTCTTCGTCGAACTGGGTTAAATGTTGTTGGTCCTATTGAAATCCTTGTAGCTGCTGGTGACAACCCATAGGAATCTCCGTTGACGTGGTTTCGTCCTCACAGGCTATTGATGGTACTCGGCTCTACTTCCACTGTGGGTTACCCCAGGCTGGAGTTGAGGTGGCAGTGCATTAAACTAGTGCGTGAACGTATTATGTTGCACCGCGTACATGGGTTCACTGAGCAAAATTTTGATTAGTTTATCGTCCAGAACGAGAGCACAGTAGGGAGAGATGAGAAAAAAAAGTTCAAAACCCACACGCGCTGGCCATCACCTCATGTTTTATCGAGTAGTCCAGTGAAAATATAGAAAGGACCCAACTAGTATTGGGTACAATGCCAAAAGTTCTTAAGTCAGACTTGTATCAGACGAACCATTATCCACACGCACCGTAGGCCATACCTATACTTGGCCTGCTGTTCAACACCCTCGCTGAAGAAACAAAAGAATTTCCAGAGAACGAACATTTCGTTCTCCTGAGTGAAACTTGACAAGTGAAGTCCGCACACACGAAAAACTTTGTGTTACATTCCTTTAAGACGGGCTTCCTCCGAACCTTTCGGACTTCCTCCAAAACTTCTTAAACCAATAACCTCTCTCAGAACTCGCATTATGCACACATGAGCAGTGTTGCCACCCTGATACTTTGTTTACCAATGCCACCTAACACTACAATATTTCTTTTATGTGCCTTGTTTCACTCATTAAACAATATCTTTGTAATTTACAGATTGGATTAAAAAAATAAAAAAAATGCTACTAGTTCATGTTGATCACATGTTACATTTACAATATTGGTCTTTGTTTTTCCACATTTTGATTTACATTCGTGCATCTTTCACAATTACTTTTAGTTTGTGTTTCTTCATCCTTGCTTTCGGAGCAGACAAAACATTTATAAAAAGCAAGAAAATTCGGCACATTTTTAATTACATCACCTTTGTGTTATAGAACCTGGTTCACCCGTTGACATCACACAGTGCTCTCTCTCGCATCTCTATAGTATTAATTAACGATTACCTATCTTATTATAATATGCAATCCAAGAGAAGTAATTGAAATATATAAAGCCTCCCGGAACCTTTTGGAAATGCTGTCATTAAACCTAATTTTGAACTGCATTGGTCCAATTTGTATACTAACATCCAATTTTATCCTACTCAAAGAAGTGAGAACTATGGAATAGATTCGAAACAAAATAAAAACAACAAAACACAAGGATGCAAAAAGCATTGATTTCCTTTTAATCAAATATCATTAGTTATATGAAAGAAAAAACGTGTTCCCGCGGGAAATTTTAATGTATTCTTCGTTTTAGCAGGATAACCAGGTCATGAGTTAGCAATATTGCTCTACGAAGAGCGCTATGGAACCTACGCCCGCTGTTTTGGTGTGACAACCATCTGCTGTCCCCCTGGCGAGGAAAGATGGACTACTTCATACAGACTAATCGTCGCTGTCAGCTACCAAGATTGACCTGCACATAGCTTCCACCTGGTGAAGATCCTAGGAACTATGACCACAATAACGCAAACGAACTGCCTAAACACTGAATTAATTTTACAATTGCATGGAGAAATACATGTATTCATTGGTAACGCCATCTGTAGCATTTTCTGAGTTAGAGCCTGCCGTAAAGTTACAAACTTTCTCATCAGTTAACAACGCAATCCTTAATAATTTCAAAATGATAGATTGGGCCTATCACATAATATACCGTAGCTATTTCTCATGATTCGAGGTAATGCAACCAGCGATTTACCGTTAAAAGGCGGAGTACCAATCGCAGTAAAAAAACAAAACGATTTGAAATAACACTTGTACTTAATTTCGAGAGAAATACGAGACTTACTTGAGCATTCAATTTCATATATAAAGGCAGAGTTCAATAACTTGGTAAGAATAAGATATAACGGTTTATAAATTTCTGAGGCCGTAATCGAAATTTTATATCAGTATTTCCGCCACATAAATATGACCGGGCACCCATTAAAATGATATAAGCTCTGTAACCCGTTTTACAGGTTTACTTACTGAATGAACCGAAGCGTTGTCCATTGCTTTTAGTCAAAAGCATAAGGTGGTGCTTCTGCAATAATTTTCATTTATTAAATCAGATTTTTAATCGGAAATGAATTCTGTATAACAAGTAATCGTGTTACATACGTTTTATTTTTCGGTACCTAACTTCTTAATTATGAAAACTATATCGATAATTATTTGAAATATACGGTAAGCAGAAAAAAATATATTTTCGCCACATAGCCTAAATATTTTCCAGGTTTACATTCCTCCTGCCTGATATGCGTATGTTTTCACCCAACATATCCCATACACAGGTCAAAGTGCAGAATTCAGTTTCTGCCTCATTTAAACCGCTCCAGAAATTCCATGCAACCGCTGTTTCGTGGGAATGGGAAAAATTAGCTTCTAAAACATGATGCAGGTGGTGTTATGGGATGCCTTTTCACCCTCGGCGTGCATTCCAGCACAGTTCCTGTGAACTCATTTTACGAAGAAAACTCAAAATCCAGTATTGACATGGACAAAACTTGTAATAATCGCGGTTCGGAGTGAATAGACGAAATCTTGAAATTCTTACAGTAAGACAAACATGTATTTTAAATTTAATTCCAATTGTTGCTGTAGAATGATTGGAATTGGCAACAGTGTGAAGCGACGCCTGGTCAGAATTGGCGTGATTTTCCCACCGAGAAGAGAAACGAAGCCGGGGGAACAAATGTGTGTTTCACTCACAGATAGGTGAGGATCAGAGACCCAATCTTTCTTTTAATTTGGAAGAAATGGTGCGTCTCATTTTTAAGAATGTTACGTGGTGTTGAAACTAATACCGCAGACCTGTATCTCTGTTATCGAGCTAGAAGAGGTCAAAGGAACTTAACCTGTAGTTGTTTCGACTTCCAGAGTTGGTTTCTCTTTCGCAGTGGAAACCAGTGGTTGGAGCAGTGTAGCCTACTAAGTTTGTAACATATATCAGAGTACATATGAAATTCAAAATGAAACTACTATATAATTAATGTGATTAGTCTAACAAAAATACCGTACGGTCACCTATTGTTATACGTTTCAAAAATGACGTGTCGCCTTCGTACCACTAACGGTAGCCGACAATTACGATGTGACGCAAACATCAAATACTTCCTGAGGTTGGCAACGAAATGAAACCCAAGCTGGCTTCCTATCTTCCTTGGTCCTATCCACACATTCCTCCCACCACACCTCTTCCAAAGGCTGCGAGAACGCGGGACCCAAACTAGGTGGGACAATGTTTCCATCAGAAAGACTTCATCCGAAAAGCGTTACATTGGCAATTGGCATAGAATGTACCCGCCATCGTTGACAATTCGACCTAATGTAAATAAGATCGAACAATAAAGTACTCTGCTAGTGTCAGATATTGACACCTACACTATCGCTGTGTAACGGACTAACCAAAACAAATTTGTATGAAATGAATGATATCTTAATTGATTTCGTGTATCCAAACTTGGCAACCCTGTATAGATTGGGAGTTTTTTTGGGGTTATGGTGTGTGTGGAATGAACACTGACATCTATTTTTCTCTTTCTTTTCCTCTCCCCTTTCCCAGCGAGTAGAACCGTGGGTTTCGCGTTAATATTTACAGATTGTTGGAAAGAACAAGCAAACACCTCTGTAGGGCTGACCTAAACCGGCCGTGTGTATGTGTAGAAAGATATATGACTTGCAGATGAAATCCCATTCTATGATCCGAACTTGACCGTGTGATTTCGGTTTCAAAATGCTAGCAGGCTGAAAAACTGTGGATGAAATCACTTTTCCATTTCTCCTTGACAATCTAGTTTCGAGAAAAAAAAATCTTTCTGCCAGCACTGAGCGCCGGTCTGTAGGGCGACTAAATAGAAAAATGCAGTGCGTTCTTATATTATCACGCGAATATCCAAATAGAATGGGAGTGAAAAAGCAAAAATAGAATTGATCAAAAAATTCATATTACAACTTCCATTTGAAAGCTCTTTGCCATACTAAGAAAAAAAGAAAGAAAAAAATGGGTCGGTAGAAAAAAAAATCTCCCTGAGAACCCCTAGGGCGGTTCGAAAAATAATAATCAGAATTTCACATTTCTGGTGATAGTAATGACCCCAGAGCACAGAGGTGGCCGAAACTTCCAGCGTCGTAATCTACGCTTCAATACCTTTCAAATGGTGTATCACACGTAAAAACGGTGAAGGGGTTCAAAAGTTAGCCCAATCACAGAATTTTCATAAATGATAGAAACGGGCCTCTGTCATTCTGTATGCCTTTTTGCTTTAGAAAAAAAAATGGTTGGTACTAGGGGATTTTGGGGGTCAATTGCGGGCCTCGTAGAGGCACATTGATGCTTATTTTTTTGATAGGAGTTACCATTTTAAAGATACGGAGCGTACCATGGTCCAAAATTGACCTTTTGTCTATGAAGACTATGCACTTTTTTTTAATATGTACCCTTATAAAATAAGTGATATCTGTATAAGAACCCCCTCGGCGTAAAGGGAAGAGTGACGCAAGAATTCTACTCATAAAAGAAGTGATATCCATTTTGCGAGTGACTTTCTTTGTGTCACTATGGGGGGAAGGGAGGATACTTTGTAAGTCTCTTAATTTTATTACAAAGGAAACAATTCCGCCATAGTAACACAAAGAAAATCACTCACAAAATAGATATCACTTCTTTTGTGAGTAGAATTCTTGCGTCACTCTTCCCTTTACCCCCACGGGGTTCTTGTACTGATAAAATTCTTACATTAGAAAACCTGTCTATGTGGCACTATCTCAATCATAAACATTGCTTAAATGGGTGTATCGGGTATTACTTCGAATGTGATTTCCTAACCCGATACCGATTACGTCAGTATGTGTAGAGATATGACGTCATTTGTGGCGATGCCGCCATAACTTTGAGAGACTGTAGCTCCAAACCTACACATGTCTCAAAATTTCTTCAAATGATTGTTTTCTTGTTTTGACGTGAATAATCAACTCCCGAAGTACTTTGCACTGCATGTACAAGCGCTCTAAGTTTCACTCGAAAAATAGTGTTATCCTGTTAATTTTACTTTTCCTTTAATATTTAAATTTGTTATCTTATGTTTCACAAGCGAAATTCACTTGCTATGTGCACCTGAACAAAAATGTCACGTCCGTTACATTGTTATGTCGCATCCGGTACGGGCTTTTCAAAATTTGTCACAGGAAAACTATTTGAGTAATTCAGAAACTTCAGTAGAAAATTCAGTAGTAAAGAAGTACATACATTGCCCTTCTACAATAAAAATGTTAGGGCTTACAGCATTTTTACTTTCACAGAAAATGCAATTTTTCCTAAATACTGAAAAAGTCATGTCCAATCCGTGTTACGTTCATTACGAAAATTTAAAACTTCGTAATTTGTAAACTATTCAAGATGCAATCACATTTTTTTTTAAAGAATACAAATCAATTCATGGTCTACATTTGAGTAAAGTTTTCACTTCGAGATGTAACATTAACTTTATAAAAGACATACACAAAATGTGTAAAAGTGTTGTGCGAATGTTGCGTCCGTTACGCTGGAATGCACCATACACATATTACGAATTTACGATATAACTGGCATTTAAATCAACATGTTCATTAAATATGTGAGGCGGCAGTTTCAGCAGGCCTAGGGGGCGGAAAATACCTAAATATGCGACTGCTTAACCTCCAGTAATTATCACTTGTTTGGACCCCCTAAAGGAACATCTGAAAGGGAAAAATATTTCAGACAGATGAAGCATTACAGAAATATGTCCTGCACGGTTACGGCAGCAGCCCACTTCATGCTACATCAAGGGAATTGGCGAACTTCCATAAAGATGGAAGCAGTGCGTGAACGTTCAGGAAAATTACTTTGGGAAACTTACAAAATGGTACCTTTTCCATTTCCGACTTACAAATAAAATTCTCGGTGAAGGTTGAACGACCCTTACATAACGAACAGCTGCAATGTCCTTTTCCTGAAATTGAAGATCGTTATCATTCCTCGAGAACACTATAGCTTGAAGCTTGCTTACTTACTGAATGGCTTAGGGAACTCGCAAGTTCATCGTCGCAGTAAAAATGTTAGCCACAGGATTCTATCCTGAGCAAGATGAAGGCAGTTTATATCACTAACACCTACTTCTCGAAGATCCTTCCTAATATTGTCCTCCCAACGACGTCTTGGTCTTCCCAACAGTTCTTTCCCTCCAGCTTTCCAGCCAAGATGGAATATAATCTTCGTTTTCCCCCCATCCGAGCTACCTGGCCAGCCCATCTCAGTCATCGCGATTTCATTGTTCTTACAGCATCGTGTGAGTTATACAGTCCATGGAGTTCTTCATTATGCAGTTTGCTCCATTCTCTAGTCATATCGTCCCGTTTTGGCCCGTATATCTTTCTCAAAATCTTATTTCCAAACACACGTTATTTACGTTCATCTAGGGTTGTACTCAAACTTTCGCAACCGTAAAGTATTAACGGTAGAATAACCGTTTTGTATATTTTCAATTTTAACTTCCTTGATATTAGTCGCGAGGTTAGGAGTTTCTGAATTGAATGGAAACAAGTGTTGCTCGATACTAAGCAACATTTTATTTTTTCCATGACCTCGTTCTTGAGCTAACTTGAAGCTAACAAAGAAAAAATAATAAGAGAACAAGTGACTGCAGTAAATAATAAGGATGTAAATAAAAATAAATATAAAGTGGCACTTAGAATTTCGGGAAGTATATACTATACGATGAAATGGAAGACACTGTACTAGCGGATTTATAGATAATTCATATGTCAGCCGCAAGGTTAAATACATAAGCCAATCCACTGCACAGTTTTAAAATAATTTTCTGTAGAATTATTTGCAAATATTTTTCTTGGATTAAAAACTTGAGAACAGCATTTGCTTCTTTATTATGCTGAAGAAGTCTTGACAACAAAGAGTCTTTGAACAAAACGAAGACATAATTTAGTGTGATAGTTACAGAGGAACCAGTTTGTCCCTTGATTCGATGACCTGATCATTCTTGACTGAGGCCTTTTGCACTTAAAACAACCTCAAACAAACCAGGACAAATTAGAAACAATATACTACATATATTGCAAGAAATAAAATGCCACATGTAAACAAGCACACGTCATATGCAACTGTCACACGTAAACTAATATATAGTAAAATGTAACTACAGGAAGAAATATAATAAATATGCAATTGGCCTAAGCAAAAGATGCCAAAAGGCCATGAACAAATTCAAATATACAATTGCTATCTACACAAAGTATTTTAGATAATAAATTGCGTATTTACCAGATTTCTTTTCATACATGAATAACGATGCTTTCCATGTTTATGGTGAACTGAGGCTAATTTCAAATATTTTTGTGCTTCTTGCGCCAATATAAGTCCCATCTAATGTTGGAATTTCCTTGCTTTTAATAGTTTCTTGATCGCACTTGTTTCAGATCACACTTAGTTCAAAATTGTATTAATGTTTCCGATATCTTGTATGACAAAATCATTTAATTCTATTACTGATACAGTATATCTTTATGATATATTTTGCAGTTTATTTTATTAATTATTTCTTTATCTTAAAAAAAAGAACATCTTTGACTTTTCTAGGTTGATGGATATCTTCCATAAACTTTAAAAGTATGATAATTTATCACAATCACTACCATAGCAGCAATTTAATAATGCTATTATTACGAATAACGGAACTTAACAATCATAAAAATGTGTGAATTATATTTAGTTTCAACAACAACGATAATAAGTATTATTGTTATTATTATTACTAGAGTTGTAGTAGTAGTAGTAGTAGTTGTTTATTTGTCGTGAACCAAAGTTCACAAAATTACACATTTAATTAATTTATTTCATTGTGCTGGATTTCTAGGAATAATCAGTTCAAGACTGAAGTAAGTTTTACCGCCGAATAATTTTACTTTCACCCAACCAACTTGCCTTACGAACCCCACGCTTCAGGAAGGTAATAACAATATAGAGAAAACCTCAAAACAGATTTATGTGCATGTTATTTATTTTCTGGGCAGTATTTTTTTTTTTTTTTTATGGTCTTTGGGCATCTAAAGCTCAGGTTAGGATAGGGGAGGAAAAAAGATTCTGGAAGGTATCGGCCAGGGACCATATTGAAGGTGACATCTCGTATTTGCTTGTTGTGACTGAGGATAAACCCCGGATAAACTTCCGTCACAATGGGCGTCAGCCGGAATAGCTCCCAGAACCTCCGATTGTCGCTCGGTCGCAAATATGTTGAGTTTTAATAAATATCTTCTTCGCGCTTTGTAAACGTATTATTCATTCTTAAATAAATCAGAACAATTTCATTCGTACATAAATTTCTGTTTAAAATTTCGAATAGAAACTGATATTCTACAAATTTTAAATCGCTTTTTCCATGTATCTGTGCGTGCCCCTTATTTAATCTAATATCCTTATATATTTTTTTATTTTGTAAAAGTTTAGTAGTAATTACAAAATCAGTAGTTACATATTTGTTTTTTTTTATTATTATTTTGTGACATATTTATGAGCAAAACAGTAAGTCTAACGTTATATCTCTGAAGGATTATATCCCTTGGCGAGCACTGACGGTGCGGGGAATGGCCAGGGTATTACCATACCGGGATTCCGCTTGTAAAAAACTGAAAAACGTGTCTGGTCGGCTGTAGAACTAGAGTATGCGTGCTTCTGCAGTTCCGATCCGAAGTCCTTCACCGTAACAACTAGACTATGAGGGTGGGTGTTATATTTAGAACTTCATTCTACTCATATTCTAAAGTAAACCAGTCATCTGTCGATTTATTTTGAAGGAGTTAAGAGCTACCAATACCCAGCCGGTATGATGTAGCGAGTTATGTCGCTGCACACATATCTGCTAGATGGAACAAAAATAAGCCGAGGAAACACAAATAAGTCACCCGGGGCTAAGTCCGGGCTGTATGGAGGTTGAGTCAGCGCTGTCACGGTTTGTTTCCCCAGAAGCTCTCTCCATACAACGCCGCATGGCTCGGCACATTGTCGTGGTGAAGAACCCAAGTGTTAGAGATCTCCTGGCGGATGCGCGCGACTCTGCTCTTCATTCGTGCAATTTCATGCACAATGGCTTTTGAAAGTCTCACTTAATCTGCTATCAATCTAAGACTCAGACGTCGGTCAGAATCCAAAACCCGCTTTCACCTCATCCTCGTTGTCCGAAGTGGGAGACGTTGATGGGTGCCCTGTGCATTGTTCATCCTCGACGCTCTCTTCTCTCTTTGAACGTTTTGGGTCACCAAAACACTTGTGCTTTCGATAAAGCATCCTTCCAGTAGATTTTGTTTCACAGCAAGATTCTCGGTCGCGAATTATTCAAGTTTCATACAAAACTTACCACCTATCGCTGGTACTCCTCTGCATTTTGACCGTTACACGACGCTCAAACAGCTGTCCATTTCGTAAGCCAAGCGTACTGTTACAGAGCAGAGCCAACTAACGAGAACACACCCTCCAACCGTCACACCCGGAGACTCTGCCCCTCAGCCCTTCTAACTGGCCTAGGAAAATCAGTATCATTACTTTCCGGATAGGCCTTGTATGTGTATGGAGTATCTCCACAAAATTAAGAGCATTCTTATCGGCTCATACAAGAGTTTTCGTATGGTCTGAAGCGAGGATTTACATATGCTACGGAAATTACGTACTGGTACACGAATTTCTCATCGAAATTCAAAGTGTGAAAGTTACGTTTGATTTAATTAATGAAGGGCTCGGGGGAAAACCACGGTAAGTGACAAGAAGTAAGTTTCGAGATATTGACAATTGAAGTTTTAAGAAAATCTGAGCTGCAACTAGCAATAAATTTCTGAATTGTTTAGAGCAGATATGCCTTGCATATGTGTTTACTATAATACCAACACGAAATTTTATCCTAAATATTTTCTTCTGTAGTGTTACACGTTAGTTCTTAAAGAGCTGTTAAAAAAATGTAGTTATCATATTTTACATGCAATGACACTACCATGATGAGTGATTAATAAAATGGCTTTTTTACTACCTGCTTATAATGTTAGTACAATAATAGTTTGACATGAAACATTTTTTATAATGACTGTGTAATGGAGAAATGGAAACCACGTACAAACAATACTAAAATCGTTGGTTTGAGCTAAGTCTGCTATCACACATATAAAGTAAAAAAATGGATTGTATTAAAGATCCATAAAAACCTACCTTTTGATTAAAATGGTGCAGTGATGCTGCATATAGTATACAGAAATCTGATCTAGTAGTTGTACGTATATACAATACGTTGTATAAACCTGACAAATACTGAATACTGGGACGTAGTTAGTGGTGAGATTTAAGGGAACCCAGACCATTCCCGAGAAGTGTAAAAAACCACTGCGCGGTAAGGTGCGTACAGTACCTTACAGTAGGGACGTACTTTAGTATTAAGATAACTCTGCGCACAATCTGAACAAACTACAGCCAAGTACAATTTGAAATCCCCACAGCAACAATCTCTAGATAAGGTAGACCGGGACTATTTCGATGATCAGGGGCTATATCAATCAAACGTAAAAACAGGTCCAACCTATCATGAGGTTCGAGATTTTTCCCCCAATGGTACTTCAGTCAACAGAGTAAAGACCGCAAAAAAGTTTCGTAAATCATGATCGTATTAACCTGTTTTTGTCCCCTTGATCGAAATAGGTCCGGTCTACCCTACGTGTTAATATTTCGAATCCGGGGTCAATATAAATTTTCATTAAAAAAAATTAGGTAAAAATATTGTTTATCTTATTATAAAATTAATATTATAAACATATTTTGAATGGTTTTTATTAACTTCGTTATGCCCATATGAAAATCTATTTTAGTAAAGAGTACACGCTTCTTCACATCTCTCCTTCATCTGCACCTCCCTCTCCCTCTGTCAAACATACACATGTAGACCCTATACATATATATGCACATTAAAACAGTAAACCTATGTTGTGTACTCCTACCGAACAAAGAAACATTAAACTGCAAACGAATTTTCGTAGTGTGAAATACTCATACATAAGATTGCTACTTGTTGTTTACCGCCAAATTCTCATGATGGGCGTAACACATGGTATCTTCCAGAGGCCTAAATTTCGTATTAAAGATAAAAATAAACAACCCATATCTATATCAACCACTATTAACAGCACGTGGAACGAAAATACATGCTTTTTTACTAGATCGCAGCACATAGCCGGATAGTACAATAATATTTATTGTCAACTTTTCATACTTGGTAGTGCTGCATGTAAACCCTTGTATCTACAGTAGATACCAGATTTTACATCAAATGGAATATCTGTTGCTATGCACAGTTTTGCTCACCTCCTCGTCTGTATCCTGTTCGTTATCACCAGTATTTATTGGTGGTACATATTCTGGATCTTTATCTGAATTATATGTGTTGTCTAAGTTATCATCATCTTCGCTCTGTACTAAATTCTAAGCAATTTCCTGAGACACACTATCACAGCGCAACCTATGCCTCGCTGCCATCTTTTCTACTTACCACGCTTTCCGTACCGCAGCTTGAAAATACAAAAACCTTCAAACACGAATATCTCTGCCATCTGTTAACGAAACGAAACACTTCTTGTACCTTTTGACTGGAATTCCGATGGACTACACGACGAACGCAATAACTAAAAAATCACAAAAATGTTACTTAACATGTTTTCCCCCCAAGCCCCTCAATTAAGTAACGTTAATGTTAGGTTAGGACGGTTTATTTTTCGACTGTAACTGCTTTATGGAACACACAGTGTAAATTATTGGCTATGAAGCTTTACAAAAAGCCTATAGCAGGTGACCTAAGTTATATATTTCAAACTTTTGTTCAAACTTTGTAAACAACAAGTAGCAATCTAATGTATGGTATAAGAAAGAAAAAAGTGATAACAGATGTTACACTATGTATATTTCATGCAAGCAGTGCGCAGGTTTTAGTTGAATAAAGAGGTGTTCCTTCTACAAACAAACGACCCCATCACCACTCTCTTTTCTTATGCAGACACTTAATTAGTTAGATTATATCCCCACATTATCTTCGAAATCTAGCTAAAATATAAACGTACATACTTAAAACACAACTATTTTTCGTGGATACAGATAATATCTCTTCATGTTGCTCTAGTAAAGATATAAATACTTATGACACGTGTGTAGCAAACATAGAAATGTTTTAGCTATGTATTTTTGTACGTACTGTATATCATTATTCGGTAGTAAGTATACTAAATATTTATTCAATTAATATACATTAATAAGTGATAAGATAAAATACTCTAGATACTTCCTGATTAATGGTGTTAAGAACCATAGAAAAGCCGTCATGTTTGGAACTTGTGTTTCCTTTCCAATTATGATCTGAAGTCTGCAGTCTCTGTTATTAGAATGCTGACGAGGTAATATTTGAAATTATGTCATTAGCAGTGTCACTGAATCAAACTAATTTTGCCCCATCTCCAATAGCTCTACTTGACTTTGGTTTTGTTGTTATCATTTCTTTATTTTACATTTCATGGGATGGACAGTTACTGAGATTTATGACCCACTTCATAGCTAGGATAAGGTGACCATCCGTCCCCGGTTGTTTCTGTTCCCGATTTCCAGAAAATGTAAAATAATAATAATTCCTCAACCAGCAAGAAATATTTTTCTGGCAAATTCCAGTTCCACAAAGAAAACGCGTACCAGACAACTATCGACAGCCAAATCACAAAAACAATAGCATTCCTCACAATAATCTAAAAATATTTCTTGAACTATTATTGCGTATCCAGGGCAGCAATGCCACTACGAGAGATTAATTTTCTCTCATGAACTACATTACATATGGGCGGAAGAAAAGTCGCAAATGAAAACTGAGTCCATTCAGGCAATGTTAGTAGGAAAAACAAAGCTTTAACTTGTCGTGGGAAACTGTTGAACAGAATCCTGAGTTACTATAGAAGATCCAGTTCAGCGAAAAAGTGCATCAGAGGTTATACCTTTGGTATATAGTCTGCTGTTATGATTTTCGTCTTCACGCCCAATTTATCGTATTTATCACTGTTCCAAATTGTACACGACCTAGAAAAGAGCATAGAAAAAATAGTCACTTTAACCTAGAAGATCCTAATAACATCGTAACTCTTTAAGCTCTTGAGCTAACAAACGAAGAATCTGTGTATTCCTAGCACAACCTTTACTCAAAAAGTAAGCGTAAAATGTTTACCTTCTGGGTACTTCTGACTGTTTTCTGTAGCTTGTCAACTAAATCCACGTGCTTGGAAGGAGCATTTCTGTAAAAAGAAACAAAAAACTAATTTAGATTCGAATCTGGGATACAGTTTTCAGAGAACAGAAAAAAAAGGATCACAAGGGAATCAGAAACATTACCGATGTCCATATGTGTACGTTACTTAATTACATATAGTAGAAATAAATTTTTATATAAGTGAGTACTTAGATTTGTATTTCACAATCATCTGCGTACAGACAAATAAACACGTCCAGTAAACAATAAATACTTCACCAAAACTTTACTCTGGACGTACTCTTCATATGCATAACTTCCAAATCATACTTATTTTAAGCTATATATTTACTTTAGAAACAACACAATCTATTGCCATCTTAACCATGTACGGACTAAGATCGACGTTACTTGCTAACAGTTACCTCAATTTAATTGGATAAATGAAAGGTTAGTGTAATACAATGAATTCAACACTAAATAGTTTATTCATACTTGTTACGATACACGAAAGTAACACAGAATATTATCATAAAATCATTTCCCGCCGGCACCCAAATTCCTATTATCTACATTTATTTAAACTGATTCCACAGGCGATTCTAAATTTTCAAACGTATTACTACAGAGTAAAATACGTATTTCACTCTGTGGTATTACACTACATTTCAACTCCAACTCTGTTAATACGACTGCCACTTGTGTTTCTGCATTAATATGACTGTAACTTGTAGTATCAGATAATACAAATGAACTTTTTCTTTTACGAGATTCGTTTGAAAAGATTATGGCGTAAGTATGAAGGATTATCGCTGAATTTGTATGTGTTTGATTATATCGCTGTATGTGTTTGAATTTTTTAGTGTATAATACATGATCCTTTGTACATTGGGTACAGAGTAGCGCGGTTCACTTTTCCTCCTTTCACAACTGGATAAGTAAACGTATTTGCAGCGACCGGGTAGAGATGGACAAAAGTGAAAAATAATCAATAATACCTGGTGACGAAGGGCTTCACCCCAGTGCCTATGCATGAAGATTCGGTAGGAACATTTGGGGGCATGATGTCCCATCACATCACTTCATGGTTAAGAAATGGGCGGCTGAATTTAATCAAACACAGAAGAGCACTGAAGACAATGACAATCCCCGCAGTGGACATACCTCGACCACTGTTGACCAGACGATCATTCATCATTAGATCATGAACTTGTTCCACATGATCAAAAGAAGTTGTTGTCGAAGGACGTCCATTGCGAGGATTGTCTCATCCACGCACGATGTAATTAAGCCGTCCATGCCTTAACCACTGGGTATGATAAGAAATCATCTTTCGATGTTCCTATCATATCTTCATAGATGTTCTGTACAATTACGCCATTTATCATTAGGTATTTGGTCACTGCCTGTTTCCCACTTTTGTCAATCTATACTCCGTCGCTGCAAACACAAATACTTCGGCAGCTATAAAGGAGAGAGAGCGAGAGAGAGAAATATGCAGTATCGAGGACACAACAACTGTGAATCCTATATGTAAAAAGTAAAAGGTGGTCTTGTTTTGTCCTGTGCTTTACACAAAGGATCACGTATCACAATAAAAATTACGAACGCTTCTTTTCAACAGAAAGATTTACGAAGTTGGGCTGAAGAGGCTTGAATGGTACGGTAAACATGAAAGTGGTTACGATCTCTCTCTCTCTCTCTCTCTTTCTTGTATGTATTGGTGAGAGCGGCTAGAAAGAATGGCTACGCAGCAGCAGCAGCAGCAGCGGAGAGAAACACACCTCAGGCCCTCTTTACTTACAGTATCATCAGCAGCAAAAACAGCACTTTTCCGAGTAACTTCTGGCCTCGCAAAAGAATGATATATCTGTTCGCGGCCAGTTAAAGAATCGAACTTGGCGCCAGTACAACGACTCTCTTTTCTCTGTTGGTCGTCATGCAAATACAATATAGAGCTACCTTTTTTATTACAAGTTGAGCAATAATAATTCTTCGTACTTCGGCCACGAACTTTAGAAACGACTCTCATATTAATATTAGTCATATTGTACATTCAAAATTTCAATCTGTAACGCCTGAAATTTATTTCTTTGTCCTATAATACATAATGATGTGGGAAGAAACGCGTGTCAGGATGTCCAGCTTCAAGCTATAAACTCAAGGCTTCGAAACGCATGTGAATATGCTGTTATGAAATAGTCCCTATATCAAAGAAATTTAAGGGTATGATGTAGATTCCACACAGCTACATATAACGCATTCATGTATGCTTTTCTTCTAGTCTTACTTTCAATTCGTGCACATTCATGAAGATCAGACATATGATGACAGACATCAGGAAAGTTTATTCTTCCCCATATCAACATTAAATATTATCCCATATTAAATTATAACAATTTAAAAATCACAAATATTTCCATGGTGGACTTTGCAACTTACTTTAAAAGTCCCGTTAGAGCCTGTTCTCTCTCCAGGCACTTTGCTAGATATTTCAATACTCTATTTCCAACTAGAAAATGAAGATTAGTTTTGTTTTTCTTTCCTTTCTCAGAATGCAAAAGTTTTACTGCCTACAAGAAAAAGGAAAACAAATATGAAAATGAGTTCTTAGTAAGATTAAGGTCAAACAAAATTGATTCCAGCTCGAATAGCACAAATACATATATTCATAAAGCAAGCTAACACAAACACACACAATATATATACTACATACAAACATATACCAAGCGCAATGGCTCAAAGGTGTCGTGCTCACATATACCGGCATCATTCCTGAAATTAACCAGAAATGCAAGTCCGCTAAATTACCCATTCTTTTCTTGCCCTGTGGAAAGTGAAAAGTTTATGACTTTGAATCCCTGCAGTCGCTTTGAAAGGTCATAATTGTAAACTTACGAAATCTTATTGTTCGTCAATATTATTACAACGAACATCAAAATTCTAGAATCCAACGTTTCATCGACTAATTGATTAAACTATTTACACAAGGTAACCAAAAAAGTTTTTGCCGTTTTGACGTCCCATTAATCATGCGCTTACAGAAAGGAAACGAAATGACGCACGTGCCTGCCAAGCAATCGAGAGTTAGTCTGACCATCGACCTTCAGTAATACAGGCACGGTGCTCACACACAGCGGTCATAGCTCGTCCAGTGTAAAAGAGAAATGGAGGTATCGAAGCAGCTTGTTCGCGTGTATTTGTTGTATGACTTTAAAGTGGGCCTGTCAGCTGCCGCATATGCCAGGTATTTGGTGAGAATGCCGTGAACGAACGCACCGCCAAGCAATGGTTCCAGAAATTCCGTTTGGAAGATGTGAGCCTTGCTGATGAACCTCGCAGTGGACGATCACATGTGATGGATGGCTCTGAAAGCAGCCATCGAGGAGGACAGTGGTCTAACGTGTGATGAACTTGCAGAAAGGTTCCATGTTTCCGTTGAAACAGTCAGACTGCACCTGCATGGGATACGGAAGTCATAAAGGTTAAGCCAGTGGGTACCTCACACACTGTCAGAAGGCAACAAGGAACAACGAGTGACAGCCTGTTTGTCCTTGCTCACTCGGCACCTGTACACACCCATACTGGATCGCTTGCTCACTGGTGACGAAATGTGAGTCCTCTATGGTACTTCCAAGCGTACCAGACATTGGTTGTCGCCACGTGACCCTGTTCCTCACACCTCAAGACCACCTCTCCACCCCCGAAAGGTTATGCTCTCTGTATGGTGGACTTATCGCCAAGTAATGCATTACTAGCTACTTCCCCCTGGTCAGACCATCACTGCTGACTCACAGCAGTTGCAAAGGGTGAACCGTGCATTGCGGCAGAAGGAACCGGCATTGGTGAATCGCAAGGGTGTGCTGTTCCTTTACGACACTGCCAAACCACATGTGGCAAAGAGAACCCGGGAGACCTTTCAGCAACAGATTACCACCTGTTTCATTCCCCCGACAACCACCTTCGTGAGAGATCCTTCGCCAATGAGGGAGACCTGCGGAACGCACTCACGAACTTCTTTGCCTCGAAGACCACCGATTTTTATCACCAGGATATTGTGCAGTTGCAGGAACGTTGGCAAAAGGTGTTGGATGGTGATCGAAACCTAAAGGTACGTACCGTCCACTGTATTGCTCTTTGTTTATCACTGCTCTAGAACGGCAAAAACTGTTTTGGTTACCTTGTACTTCCCTATTACAGATTCAAATCTTATTCACCCTTTTTGACACATGCTGCCCTGTGTTACAATATGTACGAGTGCACACGTCAGATACTAACATCACAAGAAAATAAACGTAATTATGTGAGTACAGGCTCCTTAAATACAGTTAACTTGTGTTTATATTAATACATGCACTTTGCAAGATAAAATTGCTTTTTAGTATATAGTGTTATAAATTTTTTTTTGAGAATTCACACATTCTTTGAATGAATAAAAACAAGACACTAAAAATTTGTATAGTTCCTTTACAAATTTACTAGGAGTCTTTATATGTTAGTAAGTTTGTTGAAAAAAAAAAGATACATATATCAGTATTGTGATATCAACTTTTATATAAGGTAGTTTCCTGTTCTATAACTATGCTGGTTTCCTACACAATTTAGCACACCCTCAAGATGTTTCTTAACAAATACAAAAAGGATGTGAATGTACAGGCAAGGTAGTAGAAGTATACAGAGGTTTTAAAAGATTTCTTTTGGTTTAACATGTGCCATCATTTTAAATGAGACGCTTTTGTATTTTGATCATCTTTTATGTTAGATGTGGCTGAAATAAATTGTTCTTAAATAGTTATTCAGTATCTTACGTACCTTAATTGTATAATAAACATAATTAAGTTTCTTATTAAGATTAGATGTATGTTCATCCCAGGATAGGGTTTCATGGATCCAAATTACAAACACTTTGTTCACTTCACGTATTCAAGTGCCGTTTTTAATTTTAGTTTACCGGTTGTACACGAGTCTTTTTGGCTTAGTTTACATTCTTGGTACATCTTACCTGTAAAATATACACAGTTGACAATGTCAAAGGTACTGCTGATTCCAAAAATGTCCTTTTATTCATATTACTTCACCTTCAATCCGACCGATGAAGCATGCATCTGGCGTCGCGAAAATATTCTCGATAATTATTTTTAGTATTCTCAGTGCTTTTACTCTGTATTTGTTCAAAGCGGAAATCTGGTTATTCGAAGTAAGTGAATCATGTTTTCCTAGCTACTGAACTGTGGAAAATACTACTTTCCACAGTTTAAAATATTTCAACAGAAACTAGGTAGTTCAACAGTTGGTATATACCTGCTTCAGCACTAGTTCAACTTTAATTACTTGATTGCTGGAAGTACTGAACGTAAATGGAACTCAGCTGTCAAGTCATTTCGGCCGGAATATAACATCAATAAATTATCATTTAAAATATCGTCGTCGGAACTGCAATACTATGTGCCATTTTTTTTAACTTTTCATGTTTTTTTTTTTTCTTCTTCCAGTTTATAGCTGTGTACTGTGCATACTGTAGAAAAATTTCATGTCGAAATAACCTCTACTTTTTGAGATATAGCATCTTTTCAGTACCTAAGTTGTATTCCAGACTGTACTCCAGAAACTGTTTTTTCGGACTCCCTGAAAAATTCGTAATTTGCCACATTCGTATTGCAATTCCGACGACGATATATACTTACATCTCCAGTTTCTCTTTATAACCATTCAATGAATTCGACGTTTCCACCCTATACTTGTGCCATCTACCGATATTGTAAACGCAAAAGGCATTGTAAAAGGAAGGGAAAGAAAATATTTACAAAGTGAAAAGTTAGGATCGCGCCCAAAATCTACATATTTTTGCACCATGTATAGCCCGTGCCAGTCCTCTGTGTCCATCTTCTCTCCTATCATGTGAACATGCTTCTGAGAAACGTTGCCGCCTTTCTATATTGTGTTTGTGATGTTCGTGTACGCCTGTCTTTGTAATCTGTAATGTAATGTGTATATATATATATATATAGGTAAATTTAAGACAAATGAAGGAGAAAAAAGGATAATACTTACAGCTTACTTTCACATTAGATCACACATATTCACATATACACATAAAAAGTTAAGATGGTAAACAAGGTAGAAAAAAGGATACTTACATAGTGAAATCTTGAGATAGGAGCACACGAACTTCACAAACACTATAGAAAATTAGTACGTTTCGCAATTGCGTTTTCAACTGGTAGGAAGGAAAATGGACAGAGCGGACAGGTGCGGGAGTGGTGTTTAGGAAACGCCATATTGCGATAGGTAAAATTTAAAGAGAAAGAAAAGGGATTGTACTTACGTAATATCTTGATGAAAATCACGTTAACGATGCACACAAAACGATAAACACTTTATAGTTGTGAACGCGTGTGAAACGAACATCTTTGTTCTCTTCTACTGATGACGCATATGCGAAAATTCTAAGAAACTCTACAGTGTTGAGTGTGTATTGTTAACGTGATTTTCGTAAAGATATTACGTAAGTACAATCCTTTTCTTTCTATTTAAATTTTACCTATTATATTGCCTATCCGGCCTTCTCCTATATGTACCTTTTATATATTTATATATATAAGGTAAATTTATGAGAACAATGAAGGAATATACGTACAGTTATATGTTTCGCATTAGAGCACACACATAAACATATATATATATATATATATATATATATATATATACAGGTCACTACAATATTTCGTTCCCACAGTGGCATGTAAGCATGTGTACAGGAGAAAACGACGTACGCGTGTTGAACAACCACAAGATTGAGGAGATAGTGGTGACACGTAGCGGACGATGCATAAAGCTTGGAGAACAACTGACTGCTGTACAGCGCGTAGATTGGAACAATTTACAACTGTATAGCACGTAAGTTCAGGGTGAGATCGTGGAGGAAAATGTGTTCAAAGTGCAGAGGAAACGGTAGGTTTAAAGTTATTGAAGGTTAAGGCCAGGTTTTAGTTTCGCGCTCAAAACATGAATAAAGGCGCTCTCCCACAGACGGTGTGTTGAGGTGGTGGTCGTAGGGGGTAAAATGTGTATTATGTAAAATGTATATATAATTCAGCCATATTCAATCCACTACTGGATGAGACCTTCCCCGGAGGGAGGAGTTGGTCCGCTGCTCCCACGCTGACCAGACGTGTTGGGATATATATATAAAAGCTGTTTGATGCGTCGTCCGCTACGTGGTGTTACTATCGTCTTAGTCTTTTATTCAATCTGCACGTTTCGTAATTTCTTTTGCAGTCACGACTACGGACCGAAATAGTATATGTTGTGTGTGTGTGTGTGTGTGTGTTTTTTTTTTCTCATATGGAACACATAAGCTGTAAGTAAATTCCCTCCTCTTTATTGTAAATTTACCTTAAACTGCCCTTCCGGCTTTCCTTTGTGCTAGTGATATATGAGGGCTCGTATATATAAACAAGGACTATTTTTTTTCGGTAAGATATGGAGATAAACAAGAGTAACACAAGAATGTCGAGATATAAAAAAGTTACATTAATGCTTCTGCTACTTCTCCACGAAGTTTCTCTTATTCCTTAATTGGTCTAAACGGAGCATCAGTTTTTGTACCCCATCGTCACCCCCACGAAGAAAGTTCCCGCCTTTTAGTAAACCTCATATGCATGAGCATAAGTAACATTAGTTCCTGCGTCCAGTCCATGAGCTTGATTTATTAAATTTTAGGCATATAAGGCTCAGGAAGGGATAGGGAAGGTGTCGCCCAGGGTTAAAGTTGAAAGTACCATCCCGGCATTTGTCTCGTGTAACTGAGGAAAAACCTCAGTCAGGATGGTAGGCCGCTGGGACTGAACCTCCACCAGCTTGAAGAAATCAAATGAGAAAGCGAACTTCGCACTTGAAGGATCCTCGATTTTATTGACCATGATGAATGTTAATGGCCAAAAATTCATCGGAGTGTATGTGTGTGTTGCGTATGAAAATAAGTTCATGAGAGTCTGTTCTGTTCAGGAATGGTGTCGAAGCTTTCGATAAAAACGAACTCATGTCCATGACAGCCTGAGTCTCAGATGTCTCAAGGCCATAAATAAATACAATTCAATTCATATCCATGATAAGGCTTACCATTCAGGCGGGATCTTTCTTCGAGAATGGGGGTACAAAAACTGGTGCTCCGTTTAGACCAGTGAATGAATGCGAGTGAAACTTCGTGAAGAAGTAGCAGAGCTTTTAACATAACTTTTGTATATCTTGATATTCTTGTGTTACTCTTGTTTATCCCTTTACATCTCACCGGAGGTTAAAAAAATAGCCTTCGTAAATTCCTTGGATATTCATTCAGACGTATCACTCAAACGGTAAAAGAAAGAAACTAAGTTAAAGTAAGATGTTACTTCAATTACCTGTAGATGAGAAAGATTTGAAACGTGAGTGCCACAACACATATTCTCTTCCAAACCTTCAATAGTGACAACTCTTACTGGGCCCTTGTAATCATCTGGGAGACCTCGTGGAGATCGAGCCTGAAAATGAATAAGAGAGATGTCAGCATCTTTTTAATACCAAGGAAAATTATGTTTGACTGTTAAGTCCCATCCAATGTTTCTGCTTCATTGTTTAAGGTAACATTGTTTCAAGTAAAGTTTCAAGAACAAAATTTCATTGTTTAAAGTAACACTAACGAAGTACATCTAACTAAATTAAAAGTATGTAAAGTAAAATTTCCTTCAGATTAGTCCATTGAAAATAAGGGTATTATTGATCAACAAATATCAATGACTGCTTAAGGCCGGAATTGGAAGACCATTAGGACTAAAATTTAGGCCTGATCGCATAAATTCTGAGATTTTTCTGTGTCTCATATTGACCAGCGAGGAACATCTGGTCACAAACAAGAAACAGATTGAACAGATCACCATCTAATACCATTTGTCACTACTGTAGCTATTCCACTTCCACGGAAAATGGATTATAAGATTTAGCCACAAACCCAGCAGATAAGAAAAGAAAATTACAATTTTGCATTAACAGGTTGTTAAGATATGTATGAATGTAAAAATCACTGTCAAATGCATATGTTTTGAACGATAACATTAAATTGGTCCAGGGTTTATACAATGATTAGCACGCTCATGTTTGAGCGTGGTCTCTGATTCAAATCCCGAGGAAGTACAATGAATACAAAGGTTTGGAGCCATCTTAAACAAAAAATGTAGATCCTGTGTGGTTAGAAGTTCATAAGTGCGTTTAGTATATTAATTTGAATTTAATTTTTAAGGCCTTTAGGCAACTTTGGCTCATACTGGATGGATGACGATGGGAGAATTGATGGAATGAAGAATGTGGGAGGAAACGGGAGGACCCCGAGAAAACCCACAAACACGGTGTTTGTCCACCACAAAGCCCACATGACATGATCACACGAAGGAAGTTGACAACGGGGTACGAGACATTTTAGCTTCCAAACCGGCGGAGTGGCATCGAAGTGAGATTGTGGTTATGCCTAAGCGTTGTCAGAAGAGCATAAAAGAAAATTCTTTGTAGTATGCTGAAGACAGCGTGTACGGTACGCAGGCATTCAAGGAATAGAATAACCACACATACTTTGTTTTCTTTGTAGACGTTCAGAAAGTTAAGAATCTTAGAAGATCGCGATATTACAACTTTTATTATTCTGTGGGAAATAAGTTTTGTAGTTCGCAAAGTAAATATACACACGAACAACAGAAGAACCAGAGGTCGCCTAAAGGCCATAAGTAAATTCAAATTTAAAAAAGAGTAACAACAAAAGTTCACGAAGTAGCTGGACATTATTATTAAAAAATAGGAATGTCAATCGGAAGTGATCTTTAAAGCCAGATATTTCTTAATGTTGTATTGTAGAAACAATAATCACAGTATACTGATGTGATGATGTGTCTATGAGTTGGGTATGATAAGAGGAAGTTAGTGTTAGGTAACTAAATCTCACGTTCTATACTTAATGTTTATCAAGCGATTGAAAAGAAAAAACATTCAATACAACAATCGTTATTATTTACAACTGTAGAAAAGAAATAATATATATATTTTTAAAATTTTGTTTCTTCTTTCTTTAATTTTTGAAAACAATGCAATTATTGATACTCTAAAGATAAATTCGTCGTTGCGCCTCAACAAACCGCTATGTGATATCTTGGTAAAAATTATAGATAAAATGAATTGTATGGGCGGTAACATGGTAAAAATGAGATATCCAATGCAAAAGGACCATTGGGAATCGTCTCTTAAAATCTGATACTTGAATACCTTGTAGTTTCGCTGTTATATATATATATATATATATAAAAAAACATGATAGACAGCTGTGTATAGCAAGGTAAGAATTGACCCTATAAATCCACTCTGTGAAAAAACAAAACATAAAAAATTGTCATAAACATTACAAGACAACTTCTATGTGAAGTCTGCAACACACACCCTAAACAAATCGTGCCGTTTCCGAATGCATATGTTTTTCGTATTTCCTGGGAAGTTGTGTTTTTTGCACATAGCGGTTTTTCGAGGCGCAACGATATCGTTCGGTCTACAGAATCATAATTACTAACACTGCTTAATGCCGGATCACCTTCTTCGTAAACTTTAACCGTAACAGGCACGGACTCTCTGATCTTCTGATTCACCTTCTCTTCGATTTCTTTAATCTCGGAATCCTTCAAACTAGTAGTATCTGAAAAAAAAAAAAAAAAAAACAACTCAGAATTGTATTAGCATTGGGAACACTACATTAAATAGCTATAAGGTATTTTTGCGTTATTAGCAAGGCTATTCCAAACTTAACCTACGGTCGGCTGAAAAAAAGACCTACATATTTGCTTTACTTCTCTAAATACAAGTTTCCCAAATTCAGGCACATATCATACCGTGGCACCAATTTTTGGGTCACGGAACAACGCCGCCAGAGTGCCCAACCATTTGCTGACTTCATGCATAAACTAAACAGCGCCCATCCTTGAATTATTCCTGCAGCAATCCCTCACAGAACCATTTCTATAACGTTATATATATATATATATATATATATATATATATATATATATACGCGCGCGCGCGCGACAGAATGAAGATAAAATAAAATAATAGCAAAGCAAAGCAAATACGATTTATTTAAACACTTAAAACGTGTAACGGTTTCGCCAAGTTGTTAGTTAGTTGGCGAAACCGTTACACGTTTTTAGTTTTTAAATAAAACGTATTTGCTTTGCTCAGCTATTATTTTATTTTAACTTGAGTTTATGAAAGCAAAGCTTTGATATGGGAAATGACACAATCAACTACAAATTTCGACGTACGTACGCGTATGACGAGGAAGAGAAAAGGATGAAGCTCAACTGTAATTTGTAACTGATGATCTCGTTCAACCGCCTAAGCCACCAAACCGTGAATGAAGGCAAGATTTCAGAATGGACTCCCGCGAATTTTGAGGACTATTTTGAGTAGAAGTGTCAGAGACAGATTGAGTTGACGCTGTCTACTTCATGGATGAAGTCAATCTCAACTAACAGGATACACTGCAGGCGCTTTTAGGTTACTACGGTACAAATGTCTAAATTTGGGTGGTGACTATGTGAGGAAGTAATATGGGTACCACGGTAACTTTTAGAAACATTATTTTAGTTTTTCTAACCAATCAATCAGAGTTTGATTTTGAATAGACTACATTACATATATGTATATGCATTGAAAGCGTTAACATTGATTGTATCCTCACGCGAATACTTTACAGCAATGTGTACATATACAGACCGACAACTATCCAGAGGGGAAAAAACAAAGTGCTTCATCATGCAAACAGACCTAATTAACGATTTTTTTCTACGGATATTCCTAATATAGATAGAAACTATGTTAACAGGAAGAAAAATGTTTTATAATAACTGCTTTGCATACATGTGGATGTCTTTCTTGAAAGAAAAAAAAGCTCGACGGAAAACACGATGTTATAGTTGGGTTTATACAGGGTTGAGTAAACTCACTTTTAAAGTAAACTGCATTACCTTCCTCGAATACTGTAAAACCACCACTCGTGGTAGAACACATGGAGGAATTAGAATAAAAGGAGACGTCTGAGCTGCTAAACTGTGAAGCTAAAAATGGCTGCCCATCAATCTTGCAGTGCGGCCATCCGCCATCTTGCGTTAGGAAGAAAACCACGAAAAACCTATTGTTTTATGTACGTCATACAGATAATATTTACATGAAATTCTAAATCTGATGTTATTACACTTACATTTCTTTATTAGGGAACATTTAAATTAACTCTAGATGTGCGTGAATGGAAAAATTCTAGCAGAATAAACACTGTACAATGAAAAATATCGACATCTGTAGCCGTTAACTGTGTAAGACTGCTGGTTACAAAGAGTAAAAGATCCTCGAAAAAACTGATAACACGGTCTTTTTATATACTTTATGTAAATGACACTGAAATCAGTAAATACTGATTAAAAGGCAAAGAAGTAATATTAAACACGTACTAATAAATTCATAATATCACCCACATTAACAAAGCCATCCTACACCAAACCACTGTAGCTAAGTTAGTAGAGCGTGGACTTATCAATCGGAAGGTTCTGGGAACGATCCCAGCGGCCGCCCATTCTGATTCAGGTTTTTTTGTCACACCATGCAAATGTTGGGATTCTACTTCCCCCTACACTCTCCCAATCTGAGTGAAAACTGCCTACAGGCCATAAATAAATTAAAATTCAAAACCCTGACAAAATTAAATGTGAGATTGTACTGATATTATTACGCAGCAGAAATAAAGTGATAGGTCCATTCCCGTGGAATTAAGACTAAGATGATCTATTCACTATGGCCACATGCGTAGCCCTGCTCATTAAGGGGTTCTTCTGCGAATGCGCTGACACAGCTTTATGGGTTCGAAATCCGCCCAGGGCGTGGATGTGCCTCTTTCTTCTCTACCTCTCATCCGTAGGAAGGTAACGACAAACCAACATTAGTTCATCTTGTCCAGGGGCCTTCCAAGACATTAAATTTTGCTTCATTTATTACCTGCATTACCTTCACTATACCTAGATTAAGCTTTTATTTATATATATAATTAAAAAATTCTAAAGCAGAAGAATGCTGACTAGTCATTAATTGCGAGTTAAATTCCGTAGAGGGGTAAACTAAAAGGTAAACTTTGCTAGAGAAATTAAAAGGTAAGAGTTTTTGGAATTCGTTAAGATTGAAATATGTAAGCATTGCCGTCTCAAATTAAAGCAGGAAAGTTGGTGAAGAACAGAAGGGATTGCCTTCTATTTCCAGTTGCGGAAGGGCGGGAATTAGAATGTGTCCGATATGGTGATGGCAAGATGAAATGCCTGAGACATGATCTGGCATCTTCGCTTAATAGGCATTATTTTGTGTCTATGCATGAATTTCCCCCCGCGCGATATCGCCTTTGTCGAGACGTGCGAGAAGGGTTTGCCTTTAAAAAGCTTCGTTCATTTCGAAAAGATCTGATACAATTTAGTCTCTCATGAACGTGGCATATGACGTGCAAAGGCCATATTTGACACATCATTGAATTGTAGATCAATTTTAGTTTACGCGTGAAGGTTTGGTATTGTGATTAAAAATACAAACAGATACACAGATATATTTGTCAGTGCTTATAAAATATTGTATCGCTCTACATAGAGAAAGTATCCAAATGTTCCAAAGTGAACATCGAAATTTTCATAACGAAAAACTATAGGTTTTCCCTACAGTATAAAAATGTACTGAAATATAATGAATACTACTGACATTTCCTTTACTCAGTTTTCTTCTAATTAACGAAAAACTATGAGAAAAATTCAAAACGGTAATTCTTCTTTAAATTCTCGAATTAACACATAATGAAAAGTGCAAAATAAAATATTTTATTTTCTCTCTACGATCAATTTGTATCAACATTTTATATCTGGACAGAAATTTTCTCCAGCACTTATCTGTGAAATATGACGTTGGGAGACTTCTTCATGTATCTATTTCTACATCCAAATGCAACACAGCTCGTAACTATGTTAAAGTTCACATAAAAACATAAAGAATGAACTGATTAATTGCACGTCTATGAATACAATGCTTAAATTTTATTCCAAACGTAATATGGCGGACCGCGATACATACAACAGGGGCAGCGGCCATTTTCGGCCTCAATTTGTTTTCCAAGTAGTGGTAGGATTGGACGTCTCCTTCTAATTTAATTCCTCCAAGGTAGACCACTACAAGTATTCCTCTCAAACATGGAAAAACGAAGCTTTTCTCTGATAAAGCAAGACATAACACACACACAGTATGTTGATTTGATATATGTGCATTGCATACATATCAAGGAGAATATAGCAAAACTAGCATTAACCAGAACGAAGAAGAGGCAATGAAAGACACACCAAAGAGAGAAGAAATAAATACTCTTACCACGTATACACGGAAACAAAGTGATTGGCTGCTCTAAAAACACGAGAGAACAAACGTAAATGGTCAATAAGGGTGCGAACTAGAGCCCTGCATGCACATGCTAGACGTACGAGAGTTTCCTGCTGTTGAGGCAACTTGTTGAAATAGTTCTCTATCCTGGGATGCAACACACAGTCTCTGAGTAGTTTACGAGGAGACCATATGGAAATAACGGAGAAACAAGAAGCTTGCGCACCATTTCATCACACGTCTGTACTTCTCAGTACAGAATCCAACGTTTGAGGAACTTAAGCATCACCACCTGTTCTTATTAGTACATTTGAGATACAAAAGCGAGCGACATGTACTTTTTAGTATAACCTGTAAAAGTGACCGCCTATAAGTACAACTTACTTGAAAAAGCAAACTAACGAAAAAGACAAAGAAGAAATAGGTCGTTTTCAGGACCAAAACAATAAAATGGAGACCACATGAACCGGAAACTTAAAAGAAACCCAGTTACGTAAGCGATGATTACCATAACTAAACAAGGAACCCGGAAACCTGAAAAGTTCAGAAATTTGGGTAACTTACCCCAAAAGGAATCCAACCAGACAAGAGGAAAACGAAAAAGAGATAAAACTAACAGAATAAACTGCAGGTCAGACAGGTAAGAGACGGTCAGAACATGGCTGGGCGACCACTAAAACAAATTGTCATTTCTTGAAGACAATTAGAATACTAAAATAATAACCAAAAAAACACTACCACCAGATGACTGAAACCAAAGAAACCGTGATCGACAGAAACCGCAATACCGGGAAAAGAGAACAGTGCTTAGCAAAAAGAAAAAGAAAGAAAACTTCAGATCCTGACAAGAATTGATGAACACATATGGGTCCGTGGTCACAAACTTGAGTACATAAAGGCTCAAATGACAAAATAGCCAACTTAACTGCAATATCGGTAAACCGCTAACAACTAACTTATGGAACAAAACCAGAATCATAGGATGCTGATATACTATTATAACTAAAAAGAAAGGAAGAAATTCCTTCATCACACATATAAAAAAGCGAATCCAACAGGATGGTGTGAAAGGAAGAACCGGACTCCGGGTATCACAATATAAATGAAGACAACAGGAAAAGTACGTACTTCGTCTGTTTTTTGATTTTACAGAAGAGCGTTTTAGAAAGTCCATAATAAGCATTAGGTACACCTGCACATCAAATAAAGATCTGCTTGTAATAACGGACTATGCAAATTCTCTTTATGCATAATAACTTGTTAAAACGCCCTTCAAATAGCAAATAGATGGTACTCTTATCTCAATTTGGCCAAAAGTGGACAAAGCACATTCTTTCCCTGTGGTCTTCAAATGTAATATACAGAACACTAACTAACTGTGTGTCCGCCAACAATGAGCAAGAAGCGATTTAGTCCTACGTACTTTTCGCTTTTCCATATTCATTTCATACTTCCGTAACTTAAAACTTTGTTCTGTTTAGCGTTTCAACACGTCCATGTAGGATTCAAACCTTATGTTTCTCCTTTATTTATTTTTTTTATTTTTTTTTTTTGACTGCCACTAAATGTACCATACCCCTACATTTCTCCCGTAAATATTACATTTTCTTGCTGCCGAAAACTACATTTTACCCACATTAATACTTTGGTTTCGTACACAAACACTTATCCTCTGTTAAAGAAGACAAACTACATTTTAAATGTGATATGTAGAGAATATAATTCAACTCAATGCAACCCAAAATAGTGACTTCTGCTATCCTCAAAATTTAGAGCCGAGATTCAGTGAATAAGCGTGACATACCGCAATGTGCTGATACATATTTGTTGTCAGGCACGTATCTAGAAGTTGATTTCGGAAAGGGTCGAGCAACTTCGTGGGTGGGGTTCGAGGTGTTTTGGTGTGAAATTTACTTAAAATGCATGTAATTTGGCCTAAAATCATACTAATTTTACCAAAAACATAATGTGAATTTCAGGGGGATGACCCTCAGGATGCTCCCTCTAGTGTTCGAAGTGGGTTAGAAAAGGTGAGGGTACGCTTGAACCTTGTGATAGCAATTGCCTATTGAAGTTAAAGGCAATAAGCTTCCATTAATAAAAAGGTAGGGGGTACGCCAAATTCAAAATGAAAAAGGTAAGGGCACAGAGTGCCCCCTCGTCCCCCTTCACACACACATTTCGAGCGCTGCTTTCCCCTAAATAAGTCTCGGTTTGTTGGATTCGAATTCGATTCTGTAACTGTCTTTATAGGTCATAATTTGAACGTGACCAAATAGTTAACTTTACTGGTTACTTGCTACATTCCGAAAAAACTTTCGTTTGCGGGCTTAGTTAGGATTTGCCTCCGTATCTTCTTTGCACAATTCATTCTTTATCAGACTAACAAAATTTCTTTTATATTTGATGTACTGTACAAGCACCACGTCCAGTCCTCCACTTATATTAATAAACTTAATTTAATAGACTGGATTTATTCTCACAAGCAACCGACAAATTATTTTAGCATGGAAATATTCTGTGATTACAATTATATTACAGCGCTATACATATTTATTGAACACAAAAATGTCAACACTTTGTTTACAATGAGAAGAGTAAAATTTAACTTAAATTTATTTCGTAAAGATGAGAAACAAATAATTTAGTACATTCTTCTAATTACCTTTCCTTTCTCTTCTCAGAGTATGCACAGAATAGACAATTACAATACAGCAAAATATAGTCAGGAAACTAAACAGTTAAAAGTCAATTTCACTTAGGTGTAACAACTTCTTATATGGAATTTTTACCAGGAAGTGAGCGTGAAAATGAGCGTGCGTTGTACGCTCAGAACTCAATTTATTTCTGAGCGAAACTCGCGCTCATACCCAACCCTGGCTTTATACAAAGACCTTGTGTGTAGTGGTAATCTAAACAAATACACAGAAAAAAGTGGTTGTTTCCGTCATCGAGACTTGAACCCAGGTCTTCCAGTTGCTAGCTGGGTATTTTAACGACTAAATTACCACGGCTAGCTATCGCGACCAAAGATTCGAAATCCCTGTATCGCATTTGCCGGTTGAGTATTCTAGCCATTAAACTACCACGCGTGGTTAAAATACGCTACCGCCAACTTAAGCGACCAGGTTCGAATTTATTTAATTTACTTACGGCATTCACGCAGCTTTGGCTCAGACCGACTCGGGTCAAGTTCCGCTCACAGTAATCAGCAATATTTTTTTATTTAGTTTTACAAAAAAAAATGTTAAGGAAATTAAGACAATGGATAAAAATCACAGACTGTACATTTGTACATTCAAATTCGTAATAAATGGCCGCTGGGTACACTTTCTAAGTGATAAGTTACATAATACAGCAACACGATACCATATTCGACACAGATCTAAAAATAAAAGTTTCACACGTGTGCTTGTCAAGTGTATTAACTCGATACTACCTGGTTGTACAAATTTCGGAGTTTGCAAAAATTTTCATCGGCCATTTTCTATGGATCGGATTGCACAACACTTAACGTACTTTGGTCCTTAAAGAAAATTCAATTGAGTTTTTCTCTTAACCATACACAGGAACTACTCACGGGAATATATTACTCTCAAGACAAATCATTTCCAGTCCAATAGTGCCGAGAAAAATTATTTTCATTAGAACAATATATAAATGTAAAAATTAGACAAGAAAAAACCTAAAATTGTGCCAGTATTTTTATTCTACATGTTTCAAAACGCCTTTTGTATTATTGTTGCTCATTAATATTCGTTTATTCTTAAAACCTACGAAATTTTGAGAAGAGTAAACAGTCTGCACAATATCTAATTTAAAGATATGATACTGCAATTGTGCAGAATACTTATGACCAGTGTACCTGACTTAAAAAAAAAATCACTCAATATTATTCAAAATTTTCACACTTCGTCAGTAACAACGAACACACATACTTCGATATAAATTTAGAAGAAAAATCGATAGAATTAAGCGCTGGAAATTGACTTCCGTTAGTAAATTTCACCTTCGTTCTTTACTTTTAGTTCACTCAAAACATCATATTGTTTTAAAACAATATTTCCATGTTGAAGAAGTGAGCGAAGAGAAAACAAAATATATGATAACACATCGAAGCACAGAAGAAGAAGGAAACAGAAATATAATTAAGAATGAGATAACAGAGTAACAAGTTTAAATACTCGGTATCACAGTTAATAACAAAAACCCAGGCCACGGAAGCAATAAAAATGTCGCTTAGTATCGGGCAACTCACGTTTCTATTAAGTTTGGAAATTCCTAACCTCATGATTAAAATCAAGGGAGTTAAAATTGAAAATATGCAAAACGGTTATTTTGCTTTACCGGTTGAGAAAAAATACGGGCTGAAACGAGACGAGATGACTGGAGAATGGAACAGACTGCATAGTGAAAACTCCATAAACTGTACGATTCATCTGACATAAGAATAATGAAATCAGGACGGCTTAGATGAGCACGTCATGTAGCTCAGATAGAAGAAAAACAAAGATTATATTCCACCACGATTGCGATGCCGGAAGGAAAGAGGGCGCTGGGATGACCGACGCGTCGTTGGGAGGATAATATTAGAAGAGATCTTCGAGAAATAGGTATTCGTGAAAAAAAACGGCTTGATCTTGCCCAAGATAGGATTCAATAGGAAACGTTTGTTACAGTAGCGATAAACTTATGGGTTCCGTAAATCACACAGTTAGTTAGTTAGATTTTCATGTTGAAAATCGATCCGTAAGCCATTATTATTTCCATGGACCTGAAAGTTTCTCGTTAGCTTCTAACGCCATAGAGTAAAAGCCATCATTTTGTTTATTATATACAGAAAAACAAAAATCAGAAGGTTCTGACGAAGGTATCTTCTTAAGGTACTAATAATATGTTCAATTCGTTCGCTAAGATCTAGAAATATGGACTTGATGGAAAGAACACTCAAGATTTTGAACAAACTGCAACGTGTCCAAGGAAGCATTATTATTTGACCCTATCTCTTAATCATTTTCCGTGAACATTTCAAACAATTCTACATATTACTTTCCATGAAACAGCAAATAAACTTTTGTCGAAAAGTGAATAATCTATACCCAGGGATCACCTAATTTCGGCTAAATGTGATTTGCTGCCTCTCCTCTGAAGTCTTTCAAGTAGAGAAACAACAGAGAAGCGAAGTTGTATTCATCACACACCTTATTTTAAGCACACTCACATCGGAAGAGGAGACAAATAGAAATTATATTTTAACAAGTATAATATAACTTGAAACTCTAAAGCTCTGGCCTCTATAGCGCTTTACAGTGAAACAGCCTCTCGTTCGTTTCGTCATTGTTTCTTTTCTTTCATCTCTGACGTCAGTTAGTTACTTTTGTTAATCATCTTCTTTTTTTATTCTTGAGTTATTATTCTGTGAATGATTCACGACATTTTTTGAGTCTTCTGTAGCAGGTTCGCAGTTCGAAAATCAAACAAACCTTCTGTAGCAGTCACGCTTGGGGAGTAGTAGGCGATGGCTGCGGGTATGTAGGAAACGATGTCGGTAATGGTGAACGTTAAAAAGTAACTGTTCAGCCCATGGAAAAAATGATGTGACCTGTTAAACTACGCTAACGGGGTAAATTAAAGTTCTAAGTGAGGCCTTCGAGATTTAAAACACCCTTCAGAAACAAGGATTTTCGTCCGAGAAAGTGATGCTGAATTACGGAAACTAATGGAGAATGCAGGTACGAAATTTATTTTAGTGCTTATCTAGCGAAGACCTTTTTGGGATGTGTATGATGTTTAGGTTGAGAAACTTTCCTCTCCCTTACAATTCTGGAGATTGTTTTGACTGTTAAATTAATTCAAACTGTCCTTTAGTTATTCTAAATTTGGATATATTGAAACCAGCTTTATAAGTGCGAAAGTGCTTCAAGAATTTTCGATTCTTTTTTTTTTATCATTAAATGTGATTAATAGTCTCCTTCACGTAGATGAGTGTAGAAAACAATATGATGGGCTAAATTTGCGATAAGGGAGCACTGGCCTAACCCCCCCCCCCCCTTCTTCATTTCTTCATGTTTTTTTTATTATTATTATTATTATTATTATTATTATTATTATTATTATTATTCTGTAGATTTTAACCTCTAAACATCCTCTGTGTGGCTGGTTGATACTAAGGTTTTCATAAAGTTGGGATTTTGGTTTGTTCTCTAGAGTAAATTTCGTTTTTGGCTTCCCGCAACGACACTTGAAGCGATGGGACTTAAAATTGGGAAATATTTTTCAGTGTTCTTTTACTTTTGGCAAAGAAAATGATCCGTCTTGCACTTGCTATGTATTTACGTTTTCTTAGGTTTATCGTTTTGGCATGCTGAATAAATAGTTACCTAACCTAATGAGCATGTTAATAAATGCATGAAATCCTATGAAATGACTTAATCTAACCCAGTCTAAACGATTAAATTTGTTTACATCCCCAAAATTCTTGTGTCTGAGTAGGTTAGTTTTCGTTAGTAAAGGTGTGTTCAGAATGTAAAAGATGCGATGTTCCTTTTAAGAAAACTTTTCACTGCACTGAAGGTTTTAATTGCTTTGACCCTGTATCTAAAAATAATTTCCTTGCGTGTTATGCGTTTGATACTGCACTCGACTATCATTATTACTGCTCAAAATAGAGAGTAAAGCGATGCTGTCAGTGATTGAATGTGGTGCAACGGAAAGTGTGTAGTATGGGTCAGCCAACATCAAATAGTTTTTTTATAAGATCACTCACTGTTCTATGTACAATTCAAAGTAGTTCAGAATGCACATTTACTGAATAACACCCGTTTGTACAATATAAAAAGTAATGTGATATGCACTCTGTTTCCTACTTTATTGGCTGACCCATCTGTTTGTTTTCCTTCAGTAATCTGATTTCTTTTTAATTGTTTAGTTTGTGAAAGAAGTGTGCATGTAAGTTAAAGGTTCTGTCTTGCAAGAATGTAGCAAGTACTATTACTGTTTCTGTTGTACCTATTTCCCTTTGCATGACCAAGTATGTGTTTAACTAACTGTTATTTATGCAACTAATAAATTGATGTGAAAAATAACAATAAATGTCGTGACAGTGATTTAACCTTAAGGTTGCTCATCCTGATATTTTAATGAGGATATAAAAACTGTTTATATTAACTATTTGGGAATCAAATCTAACAGTGATAAAACCAAAGCTAATGTTTTTTTCTTTCTCACCCATGCTTTGATATCAATGTAAATTGCGAATCGCTGTCATTCTTATTTCTCTTTTCCTCAGAGAGTGGTGTAAAGTTTCGGAATTTATTTTAATTTAAATTTTTCTTCAATCCGAGAAAGGTGACTCTTGCCTGTGATGATTTTTCTGACGGAAGTTTGGGGTTGGGGCTGTCAGACTTCGTCTGGTGTATTGTTAGTTTGGATGTCTTGTGGGTTCATGCGAAGTGAGTTTTGATTAAGCCCCACTCTCCCAGAACTGTTGAGAATTTGAGTTCGGGTGTTAGTACTGGAGAAATGAATGATATATATATATATATTTAAAATTTAGCGCTCGATCGTGCTCCAGTTCTACTTTGAAGGTTCTGCATATATGTGACAAGTTTCTGCTTGCAGACTGGTATAATTTTTGTTTTACTGAGATTTTTTTTTTATTTATTTATTTTATTTTTTTTTTTTTTTTTTTGAATCTTTAGCGATGTTTGGAGAAGCTGGCATTTGTTCCTTAAGCTTTGGACATATGTTTTAAATATTGCTCTCTCTCTTTCTCTCCGTCCTCCTGGTTTTTGCTCCTGTTTTTACCCTCCTGCCTTCAGTTTGCCTGCTTGTTCTACGAGTGTTGTGAACAGGGATTTATCTCGGCGAAAGGTTGCTTTGGACTAGGGTGATGTCATGTACTTAGGCTCGGTTCTTGATGCCTGCTTTTGCTGCCTTGAGCGGACTAGTCTTTCTTTGCTTTTGATTCTCTTTCTTTCTTTGATTTGCACCCTAGTCTGTCTGTTTTGAAAATATGGACTGAGAATATCTGGACTTCGAGATTTTATTATTATTTTGAATGTGGCCCTGCTGAAGCTTCCAGGGGCACGTTGCGCCTCGTTTGTGCGCTTTATTGTGACATAACCGACCTGAACTTTTCTTGTAGGACGTTACAATATTTAATGGTAATTCTGCCAGTGATAGCTGTTCGAGCTGTCTGGTTGGATACGTTTGCGTCCTCCTTTTTGCGGGGTGTTACAACAGCTATAGGTCTATTTATTTGCTATTGCCATGGAAGAAGGAAAGTAGTGGCGAAGACCTAATGTCTATGTACCATCCCGATATTAACCTGCTTGGACTGTGGGAAATCATAGAAAACGTCAATCAAGATGGTCGACATAAGTGAAACTCTAACATGCGCCGCCTAACTAATGCGGTTTCGGAAACAGCGATTGGAATCACTAGACCACGGAAACTGGGTGTATTTTGATCTGAAACCAAATAAGTTTGTCAGAAATATGGATCAGAAACAACCCTGGATGTTTCTAAAATAACGTTAAGTGTGACAGCTTTCGTTCCAAAGGAAGACCGTGACCTCATAAAATCTGATCATATTAATATAATCTTGACTTCTGCATAGAACAAAGAGGTTCCTTTGTGATCTAAATATGAACAAAACAAACACTTCGATGTCTATAAACTATCCAATATTTAACCAAAGGCTATACCTAATTCGATGAATGAATCTTCCTCTCCCAGCCACCATGATGTAGTATTATATCCATAAAATGAGTCTGCTATAGCTGTTACCAGGTGCTGTCCTGAAAGAAGTTGACAAAAATATACATTACAAATATTTCGAATGCACTACAAAAAGTACAAGATGTAAAAAAATTGGTTTACAAATGCTGACTACACAAGGAGTTACAGTAAGAAGTAATATTTTGATATGCGTTTACGTCAAAAAGGCAGACTAATCCAAAACCCATTACAGAAACTTAAATCATGTGGTATAAAATTTCTACAAATTGCAAGTTTCTTGTGTACCATACAAAATCAACAGTAACTGGATTTTTATCTGAATGTATTAATAAATTGATTTCCTGTTTCAAACACACAAGCAACACAGATTACAACATATATATAAAATTCCACATACTTCAACACTGCCTTGTTAATAAGTTGATCCTGTAGCGAATACCTAATTCTGTAGTATAAAGGTTAATGAAACTGACGTTCAGTTAAATTAGGTGAGAGGTCAAAACTAATACTGGTAGATTTATACTGATGTAAAAGTGTTATCTAATGACCCTGGCTATAACTGAAAACAAGAAAAAGCATCCAAATCGAAGAGCTAATGCACCTTTTTCTTGAATCGAATGAAGAAATGGGTGAACAGTGGAAACCAAAATCCAAAATTAAGTCGAAATTCGCTATATTTACAACTTAACGGCCCAAAATAAAATTGAGATATTTGAAAATTGAAATATGTTTACAAATAAAATTGAACTGTGTACATTTTTCTAACTGCATATATATCGCCCCTTTCTACGCCAACCTTTTCATGGACACCTGGAGACTCAGTACCTCAACTCCACACCTCTCAAACCATTCACCTGGTTTCACGATATTTTCTTGATCTGGACCCACGGACAAGAGTCACTGGAAACATTTCTGCAAAACATCAACTGCACCTTTCCCGTCAAATTCACTAGGTCCTTCTCCAGGAAACACAACTGCACCTTTCCTCGATGTGGATGTCTGGCTCAAGAACAATCGACTTGAGACAGGCGTTCACATCAAACCTACCAACAGTATGCAGTATCTGCATTTCAACAGCTCCCATCCATACCATACCAAACGCAAAGGCAAAATATTCTTAGTATATTTTTTCTCCGATCCATCATAATTAAGAGTTCAAGGCGAAACGGGTGACAACTCTGTAAAGTGTCTAATACCTACTATTCTAGATAAGAAACACTATTCAGTGAAGTGACAGTAAACGAGACAATTTATTACCAGACTGCCAAATTTCAACCCCTAAAGGGAAAAAATAATTATGAATTTTTTCACTCACTTTACCTTTTGTTTAAAATAAAACTGTATATAAAATCACGAGAAAAACGGTCTTTTTGTTCCTTAGCCTTTGAACCCAGATCTAACATTTGGTAGACGGTTACCCCATAGTATTGTCATGCAGCTGAAGAACTCTTCGCCGCTAACATCCCACATGGACAATGCCCTCGTGGTCCAGGCGGTAACGTCGCGCGCTTCGGATAAAGAAAGGGTAGGCATAGGCATGAATATTAGAATCCCGTTGCCGACCATCCTGACGAAGGTTTTCCAGGGTTTCCCTCAGGTTCACCAGGTACATGCTGGGATGGCACCTAATAATGCTATTCTGTGGCTCTTACCTATAAGCTTAGACTATATATCTCTAAGGTCTCCTTAAACAAATCCAGAAGTAATAAAAAGGAAGATTCCAGAATAACAGCAATTGTATTCGCATGCTTAACCAGAGCCAGATAATTCAATACACAAATAACAAACTCAGATGCATTTAAATCTGTGGTTCCATTATAAAATTATAATTCAGCATGATAGTTTCCCTCCATATCTAAACAAAACTAAGATCAATCATAAAACGATTGCTCAGCTGTTTTCCGTCGTTTCCAAGTCATACTGTTTTTCTTTAGCATTTTGTCTCAAATATTAATATTTCATCTTCACAGTACCTTAAGTAAAGTCCTGGACAATACCTTTCCTATCCTCTATCCCATCTTATCTCAGCCAAAGTGAAATATGCTAAAAGACCATAAATATCGGTACATTTAATTAAAATTCACAGTGACAATGGTTACTCGGAAAATTTGCAAAGAGCACTTTTGTTTTAAAATTTTCCCAGAAGTGATCTCCTGGGGTGTGAACTTTTATTCACCCTCTATATAAAACCTAAATAATCTCCTTCTACACATATTCTGCTGTAGGAGATGAAAAAGTGGTAGGACTGTGTATTTAGCAAGCATTGGTCTAATGCAGAATGGAATGATTCCTTCTGTCGCACTCACAGTACGATGTTTGCCTATAATCGTAATCGAAACGAAAAAAGTACGAGAAACATGTTACCATAAAACTTCCGAGAGCGGCTCTTCCTTATTTCATACACATTCAACACGGTACCGACAATTAGCAACCACTGGGTTTTGATTCAATATCAAACAAATAAGCGATTGACGGCATCATGTAATATTTCCAAATATAACACTCAAGAAGAAAAACACAAACAACCTTAATGCCGTTACCAGTGTGTATGTGTTACTTGTAATTATGAAAAAAAAAAAAGTCTTTAACTCATTCTGAACATCTAGCGATAACAAGAACATTGATCATTTGCTTAAACATTAAAACCAATGACAACATATAACCTATCATACTTAAATGCTTTGTTAGTACCTACTTCTGTTTGACCTGATAATGGCTCTTATCTATTCCTACACTAACCTGAATGCTGTTGCATGTGATCAAATCTTCTTTCCCAATCCACAGTTTGCTTCACTGTATCCCCTACATTCAATGGCGACTCAACAAAATGCACAGCAGTAGTGCCCTTTCTGGAAACTTGTAAAACTGGGATTTCATTCAAAAATCCCTGGTCACTTGGCTGAAAAAGTATATCAATATTAAAACACACGCTGTCTGAACTTATACATGGTTACTTTACATATTTCTTTTTTTATTTCACATTTACAAAGCAAAATAATAATAACAAAATAAAAATGTCATTATTTAATCGAGCAAGACAACTAACTAATAAACTATTGCGTCGTTCAAAGCTACATCATAAAGTTTTCTTCCTTATACATACACGATAAGCGTACATTAAATAGGTCAAATTGTGCGTAATTATGTTCTGTCATTGTAGGTCTTCCAGAGGAGAAACGAAGAATGTTGGTATGAATCACTAATCCATATTGGTAACATATGACTCGAGAACTGTGTAGTCGAAGACGGTAGAAATGGACTCACTCCGACTCCAATTTAGTGGAAATAGTTACATAGTGTGTTAAAATTTTCTCTTGGAAAAATCTATAATCAATAGAGATATCTAAGGAAGTGTGTGTGAGTTCAATGTAGCTTACAAGCACACCATTCAACCCAACATTTTCTACCATAAAATTAACGAATCAGATTTAAGGGTTTTCAAGGAGGAGGATCTTGCGTAAGAAATTCAGTTTCTAAGAACAACATGTTTCTAAACATAATTATCTTTTTCTTTTACAGTATTTTTATATTTCTTTCCTATTCTTTTACTTTATAGACATTTGATAAAAAATATTGTCTCTTTTTACTTCCGCTTAGTGTTTCTCAATACATGTACAAGTAATTTCATTAATAAATTGTGTGAAGAAATCTCAACGGAATGGATGTAGCCACAAAATCCACACATTAACAAGTGAGATGGCTAAAAGGTAACCTGACGGTTCACGTCGGCAGTGATGAAATGCCTTGTATAATGTGTGCTATCAACTAAAACATTACATATAATACATGTACTTACTAATACCTAATACATTACATGTAATACATCACAAATAAAGGAGTAGAAGTCAATTTTGGGAGTACACGGACTTTTGTACTAATTCCACAGTCCTGTATACGTCAGCTTCATCACAGTACAAGACGAATATGGGCTCATACCCTCGTAAAAAGTGTCAGCTCAAAATTTACCAATTTTCGTATTTTTGGTTCAAAAGCATTAAAGAACTATTCTCCTTCGACAAAAATTTCACAAGTATATCTTCGCCTGAAATTTGAATCCTCTGCGTTAATTTTTCACTGAACAACGTGGAATCAAAGTTACCTGTAATTCATTTGGCTCTACTGTAAAATTATACTTTTTGAGTTGTGACACTTTTCTTTATAAAGTGCGTCTTTACACGAGTGGGAAAATGAAGATATATATGATTTTGCGACAGAATAAAAGAGTGGACGAAAGAAAGATACGGACTGCAAACATGATTGGAGGGAATGTGGTATAGAACGGCAGGAATATAGGATAAGAAAAAATAAAGAGAACAGTGATGAGCAGAGGAACTGCTGCATTAAGCTCCAAATTTTAGGACAAAAGAATCAATTCGTAAGTTATGCGTAATTCCAATCGATTTGTATTTTTTTTTTAACGCATGTACTCAAGAAGCAGATATATAAGAAATTACAATGAAGGCTAGTGTCTCGACTTGAAGTTTACTCATTTATTTAACTTTTCCTAAAGCTTTTGACTTAATGGATCACTCCTCTACTCATCCATAACTATTCATAAAACACCAAACAGATTCAACATTCAGGTTATAATAGAAACTCTTCTTTTCTCGTGTTTATGCAATCGAAAACAGAGGGTTATATCTTAATATAATTCAAGCTGGCTTCTTATCTATATAAGGTGTCCCTGTGCCCTTTGTTATGTGATAAAGGTTGATGGACCAAGTGAAATAATGTACAGATTTTATATAACATTATTCAAAAGTGTATTTTACGAAGGCAATCCAGGAAAGTAAAGACCAATCGAGCGATCTTGCCGCACAATGTTCCCGACTCCACAACTTAAGGTTAGTGGAGTTACCCAACATGTTTTCTCAGTGTTCTTTGAGTTGTATGTTTGTTTATGTATCTTTTCTGGGAGTTTCCAACAAACCTGTTGATACAAAATTCCCTTGTCAAAAAAGTGGGAAGAATAATTCGATTCTCGTGAGCTCAGAAAGTGAGACCAGACACTTCGGACATTACTAAAAAATGTATCATCAATTAAAGCAGGTGTATTGTGATGCTGTAACAAGGGAAAGAAATGTGAAAATTTATGTGAAATTATTAATAATAACTGACAAAGAAACATGCATGACGATCGCGCAGGCTGCTCGTCAATTATTATACAAGGCTTAAAGTAAAAATGTGAACGACGAAATATTGAAGACACACAAGTAACTCTTGACGACTTTCACACACATTTTCGCTCTTCTCTTGATTTCTCTTTAAAAAAAATCGTATATAAAGTACGTGAAATACGGAATACATCTGATCTTAACCAAACTTGGAGTAGTGGTAGCCGTTGACCTCGATAGTAACCATGTGTAGTACTATCCTCTAGACTTTTGCCGTTCACGAGTTACGAGGGTCAAAAGTTGGGATTTGGACTTTTACATTTTGTGTACCCTGAATTTTCAATAAAAGAACTTAAATCAAGAGAAAAGCGACCTTCTTTTTTTTTAAAAAAAAAAAGAAGAAGAAGAACCACAGCGTTTTCTATATATTTCTCGTCTTCTACTTGGTGAAATTGGGTCAGATCATCTTCACTACAAATCTGAAAAGTCTCACTTTCTGAGCATTCAAGGATCGAATAATACTTCTCACTTTATCAAGGAGGGATTTTGAAAATAGCTACAAAAGAAACAAAATACAACCATTACGATATGCACATTACAGAACACTGAGAATACGTGTTTAATAAAACAATCAACCTAAAGTTATAAAGGAAGAACCTGCGCGGAAGAATGCGCCAATCAATATTTCGCAGCAAATGCGTAAATAACATCACATCGTAGGTCCTAGGCACGAATCCATTTTGGGTTCTCGTGCATAAAATCTGACGGAAAACTTATCTATCGTGTTTTTTCTTACGGAATTAAATTAAATGGAAATAGAGACATGAAACAAAATATACGACAAATCAGAAAGAATAGAACATACCTGACCACCACCTTCTGGAAATAAAATAGTGTCTTGCAAAATAACATCATAGCCGTTAACAACTTCTTTCTTATTGTTTCTAACAGTCTTCAATGATGACGGTACGCATGAAACAACTTCTGTTGTATACTGTAAAGGAAAATAATTTCAAACAATCTGAGCAACTACAGTTAATAACAAAATGATACATGTTTCAACAACACATATTACAATAAATAACCATATTAAACGCAAACACGCCATTTTCCTACGTACAGAGGACTAATATTATAGAAAACAATCCATGCTTATTTAAATAATCCTATATTGTTCTCGTTAACAATGGGGAAATTTACTCGCAAGTCTGTTTCATCTGTCTCCAGAAGGCATCTTCATGTGACCAACGATTTATTTATTTTTAGCTTAGTAAAATGCATGTCCCATATAGGTGAGCAATATTCAATAGTAAGTAACATATAGGACTTGTAAAACAAGCTAAGCGCAGACTAATTTGGAATTTCTGTGAAGCGATAGAGCAAACCTAGTTTTTTTTTAACTTTATTTGTATATGGGCTAGTCTAGTAACTCTGAACTTCGGTCCGTCACGATTCGTCTTTAGCTGTTAAAATCCACACCCATGCCCCTGCCGGGAATCGAACCATGGACCTTCGAGCCGATGGCCTACCGCCGCAGGCCACTCGGCCGGCAAACCTAGTTTCCTCATAGCACTTCGAGTATTATGAGTAATGTGTTCATAAAAAGTGAGCTTGCTACCAATAGCAACACCATGGTCTCTGAAAGAAGAAACAGCATTTACATTTATATTTTGAATGGTGTATGAGCGATGGATTGTGTCTCTTTTCAGGGAAATAGAAAGAGCTGCACATTTCTACTCGCATTGGACATTTCCGTTTTCAGCATCCTTATATATTTAACAATTTGATTGTGTGCATCAGATTAAAATATATATCGTGTTTTTTAAATTTTAACTCTACGATTTCTCGTTACGTAGAAATGTAGCATGAAATGCTGGAGAATTCTACCTCCTACGTCATTCAACGAAACTCGTCTTCTGATTGGTTTGGCATAAGCAATTTGTAGTAGTTCAATAGATATAATGTTTCTCGCCACGTACTTTTTTTTTAAGACAAAACACATGAAAAAGAAAGAATATTCACATCATCACTTAACGAAATAATTGATGTATAAGCCAATATATAAGACACAGTATTGTCTCAACTTATATCAAGAGTCTCAACTCTTCTTATCACTATTTTGTCAGATTTGCGGTGTTGTCATTGTGGCGTAAATCGTTAGCGCGTAAACTTTTCTCAACCTTTTTCCTTTCACCGGAGGGTGATCGAATCACTATCAAGAATAATTTGTTTTTACTTCTACGAAACGGAATACTAACTTCAATAGAATAGTTTCAAATTACATTTTTATTTCTTACGTTTTTTTCTTCTACATGTTAAAGCTTTACTATTCACGCTAGAGTCTCGCAGTTCCTACTCAACAGAGTCCAAAAGGTAGCTAATAGAGGGCAGTGTCATGAGACCCACTGCGGAAGGAAAACAAGACGCGAAGTTTACATCAAATAGTGATAAATTTATCGCAAGTTGGGACAGTGCATATTTCTCATGTCAGTCCTTTCCTTATTTGTAATTTGTTTGGTGTGCTCAAAATGAATTGCAACATGTTATGCCATCGTATACATTAAAACTTACTGAAATAATGCATTGCAGTAAGTTGTTCACGTGACGAGTACGGTACCTTGAATCTATCACTAATCTTGGCAGTTTAAATTCGATTCAAATATGAGTTGTAAACCAGGTTTATTGCGGTGGTTAATACGATTCAAGGGGGATACCAATTTAAACCTAAATTCAATAGATAGTGAATGCGTGCGACGAAAGCTTACACAGTTGATCCTATTTACGTCCCTCCACAATGAACGCAGTCAAGCCCTTTCTCGTTTTTCATTCCTTCGCAGGGTAATATTTTGTTAGAGAAACTACGAATGCGTCACGCTCGGAACTTGATAACGGAAAGTGTAAAGATACATAACCGAATCTGACCTTACCTAACCTCCGCTAACCCATGGTCACTAATCTAAGATAATCTACGAAAAATGCAAGACAGCAAATATTAGTAATAAATATGAATAGACAGAAATGTATTTTGAAATAAAAAACGAAAAAAAGTGTAAAACATGTAATTGTGAATTATTGAATATGCATTGAATGCTATCAGTGAGTAGAGCAGACAGATTGGTCAAGCAAGATCTACTGGGTAAGAAACAGTGTGTGAAGGCTTTATGTAGAGGGCAGTAAATTTATAGATCCGATCTCTTCCATTATTTTCTCACATATTATTGGAAGGTGATATTAAAGAAATTGGTCTATATGAAGACACTGACTTTTTTTATATATATCCTGATTTATGTATAGAAGTAATGTTAGCTTTTTTACAGAGTTCTCTGAAACAACGGTTGAGCAGACATGAGAAGAAATATTGTGGATAAGTTATCAGGAGCTAAAGATCTGCGTTCTGGCAAAGATAAAAGAAGCGGCAGAATTTCATCATGAGTCGTTTTGCTTGAAGACAATGTGTCAGAAGAGACAGAGTGCAAATAAGGAGGTTATTATATAATAACAACCACGGGCGTTATTATATATATTCAATCGAAAACGAAAAGGAAAGACGGAGAATGAAATAAAGAGTAATAAATGAAATTAACAGAATGGAACGAAGAACACACTTCTGTAGATTACTCCCAAAAACTGCCATATAATCAACGCTCTAATTAGCGGCATCCTTTATGTGTTGGGTGAATGTAAAAGTTTCAATAATACAATCAAAAGTCTTCGCCTTTGATCTCCCGAATAGGAAGCAACGCTCTAAACAGGAAATAAGATGATTTCCTGAGCGGAAGTAAATTTGAATAAAGAACAAAAAAGAAAATTACTAAATATCCATAAGAAGAAAAATATATTTATGAAGAGAGGGCAAGATATGTATTGACCGTCCGTTGGCGTGAGTCATTATAATCCTTTAGCCGACTTGAATAATAAAACATGTAAGCCTGTACAAATTGTGCTATGTTGTTATAAAATTCTAGGGGGGATGCAAACTGCTTACAGAAGCGTAAGTTTCCAACGGCTTGGCTTATAAGTAGGCTACTTATTAACTCATTTGTTTACACGTGCCATGTAGGCGATGTAACTCTACTCTGAAGTGCATCAAGAATAGACTGAGACGCAAAATGAGTCAAGAGATGTTAGAGGCATGCTCCTGGCATCTGGGAAGAAAGTGTTAGCGTGGTTTTATGTGGAAAACATTACCAATAGGAATGCAAGAAGTGAAACAATAAGAACATTCTTATTGTGTGAAATATCTACCACCACAAAAAATATTTTAAAATGGAGCCAAGAATGTGATTTCATTTTCGTAAACCATTTCCAAGTGCTTATGCAAGATAACGAACTAAAATTTTACATCAGCGTACTGCTACTCTTTGTTAAGGTGATGAAGCGAAATATCTCATTTTATGAAAGACATTTTTCAGTCGATGTTTATTATATTATAAACTGACTTTCGTTCCTTTCACTTCATAATATATACGAAATTTAACTTTTCGTTATCTTTAGGAGAAAAGGTTAAGAAAATAGTTCTATTCATGTTTCAACAAGAAAGAAAATTAGGTGATAATTCTAGTTTCGGAGGGAAAAGTGGCATTACAATTAGGGGACCGGTACAGGTTAAAGTTTAGGACAACAACACACACACTAATCTCATGACAACACTGATATTTTCATCATCATGTGCTGAAATAAACAGATCGTTTCAAAAATGATCCACACGCGTCTTCTTCTTACAATAAGAACGAAGTAGACGCTCAATATGTGGCATGGAACACAAAATTTTCAATTCCTGCGCATCATCCATGTACCATCCATCAGAAGTTGTAGCAGACGAGTTCCAAAGTTAGTTAGGAGCAATTCGCTCGTTCACTAATTGACTGAGAAATGTATAAGTGCAGCCTCGTAATTTTTTTTCCCGGTAATTAATGCCATGCCATAACATTTCCCGGTTACATAAAATTTCCTGTCTTTTCCCTGAAAATCAGGAATTCCCGATCGCCACCATATACTAACTAGACCTTGGCTGAATACCTTCCAAAGTCCTCTCCCGATCTGAGTTTGAGATGCCTAAAGACCATAAATAAATTCAATTCAAATCAAATCACCGAAAGGTGATGATGTATTTGCCATGGAAAAACCAAAGCAACTTTTGAGAAGAAAGTATTAGGCCTACCTTGAACGATATTAGAATGCTTAGCTACTGATGGTGAAGCAGTACTAGCTAATTCACGAAACAGCGTTGTTGGAAAGACTACTTTATATATATATATATATATAGATATATAAAAGAATGATGAAAGATATGTTATAATATTTGAACATTTTTCTACATGAAAGTGTAGGGTGTAGCTGTGTTTCTGTACCGCAGATCGGGTTAACTTTATACCAAAAATTTAAGTTTTGCCTTCTAACGTTCATAATTCTTCGCAAAATGTAATATAAATACCTTTCAAAGCCCTGGACAAAGCGAAATCAATACATATTTCCATTAGATTTTGTTAACATATTATTTATTTAAAAAATACACAAGTGTGGACAAAATTACCCCAGTGGGTGGAGTAACTTTGTCCAAACCTATTTTTATTACAGAAATTAATTCCCCGCACAAAGTTACCCCTAGAATGGTATCTTTCCCCAGATTCCAATTCTCCCATCACCATCCATTCAGCATGAGCCAAAGTAGCCTAAATACCTTAAAAGAAATTTTAAAGAAAATCAGACCCTGCTCAGGCGGATCTGTGAGACTATCTTGAATGGGATTCTCCCTCATTTTCATCAGTCTCAGCTGTGAATGGCGGAATGTCGGGACGTACAATTATCTTGGGCTCCGAACCACGCCGCAGCGTGAATCCAGTGCACATACCATAAAGTGAGGTCACCCCCCACCACACACAACAGACCCAGTCAAGCCGCCCGATTTCACAGTAGTGACACATCGTCACCGACTTAGCTCTATACACATCTTTATATTTACATGTATTTACGCTTTATTTCTAAAATCCGAAAAAAAATAATAATAAATAAACCGCCTGGGTCCAGGTGGGCTGGTTTTTTTTGTGTGTGTGTTTTTTTTTCTTACCCTGCTCTTATGTAAAATGGCTGGAGTAGAGTGAAAACAAATTTAGGATTTTAAATAAAATGTTCCTTGAAATTAAAAATGAAAACATTATTACATGATTTGAATATTAAACTACAAGTCCAAAATAAGCAAGTCAATGATACGTTTTACTGATAATGTTCACCATTTCAGAAGGAAATTCGGCTTTGAAAACCTGAACTCAATGCGGGAAATCTACTTACTTTTCCACTTTGAGATTTGAATGCTTGACCAACATGGAAGATATTTTAGCAAATTTAAGGAAAAAAGAAGACTTCAATACATTGTTTGAATGCTCGACGAACATGACTGAAAGGAATTTTCAGTATCACTATGCAGTTTTTCATTCCGAATAAAAACTTTCAGTGTGATTCTTTCCTAAAAGAAAATATTCTTTTCTAAAACGAGGACGTTTAGGGCACATTACTCCTAACACCAATAATACATAATTTCTAAATATTAGTGTCACCGATATTAAAATTAAATTGTAATAGTTATTTCTTTCACTAACAGTAATAGGTAATCTGTCACAAATATACTGCTTACACTACGGCAGTGGTTCTCAACCAGTGTGCCGCAAATCAACACACACTACTCAATATACTACTTATCTGATGTCAACACATGGTCGATAATTCTGGAGGCTAGAGCACAACCTAGCTGGGAACTCTTCAGGGTTCCACTCCTTAGAGACTACAACTTCCAAGCAGCATTTGAAAAATTCCTTTTAAAGGAAAACACCTCTAGGCCCAGGTGGGTTTTAAACATAAAATGTGGCTGCATGTAAATGTACAGCTGTACACGGTAGATAACGGTGTGTCATTAGTGTGAAGACGATAGGCTTAAAGCAAGCCTGTTATGTGTGGAAGTTAACTTACTTGATGGTCTGAGCATAGATTCCAGTCGCGAGCAGCGGCCTGGTTCGCAACCTACGATAATTGTAAGTCCTGGTGCGACTGAGAAAAACGAGCGAGATTACTATTCGAGATGGTCCGCCTGAACAGGGTCTGAATTTCCGCTCAACCTTCCCAGTACCATTTGGCCGTCGAACACACCAATCACCAGATCATAACACACGGGGTACGCATAGTGCTATTTTTATTATTATTCTTTATTCTCCTTTGATTTTCTGAGTAGCTCTGTGCTTCTGAGGATAGCAAGTGCTGTATCTGATTGAAAATATATATTATTATTCATAACATTATTTGTAGATTCTATAGTAAGTAATTTTACATAGAATTTAATATTACATAGACATAGTTTACATGATACGCCTATACTTCAATAATAATTTCATTTGAAAGTAATGTGTTAATAAAGGTTGAAAGTAAAGAGTATCAAAAATTATCAACTACTTACTTAAATGAACGAATAGTCCTAGTCCACTATGAAATCAACAGTTGAAAAAATAATGTTATTTAACAGTATGTATTGGAGTACTAACTGAGCTCGAATTCTTCCTTGAGGAGTGCAAACATGATTAATAAAATTTTGAAGTGTGCCACGAAACTACTGTGATACAGGTACACGTCCGAGTTTCTCATATTCCTATGATATCTGTTTCATAATTTAAACCACGAGCTGCTGTATAATAGCACCAGTAGTAGACCAGGGACAAGGGTGGGGAGGGTCCAATGGTATTCTGAGCATAGCAACACATAACATCGAATGAAAACGAGTTCATCACATGCCCGGACTTCGAGTATAACATCGCCCAAATTTAACATATTAATAGGCCTACATTGCTTAACACGTAAAAATCCCAAATGAACGTTCAAGTTCAAATTGAATTTTTAAGTCCCTTTCTTTAGGTAACTTTAGCTCAGGCTGGATGGATGACGATGGAATGAAGAAAGTGGGAGGAAACGGGAGAACCCCGAGAAAACCCACGCACACGCTGTTTGGCCACCACAAAGCCCAAATGGCACGAGAAGGATTTGAACTGACGACCCCAAGCGCCAAATACGAGCGTTTTAACCATTGAGCCACCGCGGCCCCGAACGTTCAAGTAAAAAAGAGTGGTCTGTCAAATTTGTAAAAATTACAGGAGAAAGGTAACGTTTGGAAAAATTCAATGGTAGTCAAAACGTGAAAACCAACGAAGATTGAGTCATGAAAGTGTAATGCAACAAGAGAAACTAGTGAAATGCATTTGAGTACTATTACTCAAAGAAGGTGAGTCAACTACCTGCCCAAAGCGGGAAAATAAATGCCGTCATGATTAGAGGTAAGTAATGCCGTAGAAGACGGAGCCACATCCATTAGTATTCCTCCCCTACATGACGGATATGTTAATGTTAGGAACAGAAATATTGATTTAATTAAAACAAGTTGACAAGGCTATCACACTTAACTTTATTTTAAAAACACGCACGGTTTCCTCAAACACTGTTAGAACATTGAATCCGTTACGCTGGCTCTGCGTTTTCGAAATAAAGTTACGTGTGATAGCCTTGTCAGCTTGTTTTAATCAAATTAATATGGATACAAGGCATCTATATAATTAAACACAAATATTGCATAATATTTTAAATCTAACCTGACTTTTAATTAACCTTCCTTCGCTCGCTACAACACACTCGGTATTACTTCGTGTGTGTAGGTGAATTTCTGGTGAGGAAATTATTAGTACCGAAGCCGACCATTAGTATAGTTGGCTGATCAAATCAAAAGTTTGATAAAAAAAAGAGGATAAAATTCCGAAATCGTGGGGCCAACTTAAATTCACAAAATTTTTACACTTCATAATTTTTTGGTTAGGTTAGTTTAAATTAGGCTGCTCCCCCTCCCCGATATGGAACTAGAACCGTAAAAAATTATAAGTATCATAGTTATCTAACTTAAAGTAAGTAGGTTATTTAAAAAAAACGCTATGTTGAATAACTTCCAAAGCATGCTCACAAATGCACAGATGGAATTCTAATACAAAATCACCTCTTTTAAGTAACTATTCCTTTGACATGTAAGTGCCATGTTCTTTTCTGGTATCTACTGCCACCAGACCTTCCAGTCTTATAAATACACAAAGTTGCACCTCCGTTTTACCGCACACTCGCACAGCAACATACACTGTAACAGGTTAAACGGGAAAAACCCGAAATAAACAATTTTTAGTAGTAAAATTTAAAGCAAGATAAGCCGTACAACTACATCAAAATACGCATCTTCTTACACTATGTTATTGTAAATATTGCCGAAGCAACCTCGCAGAATGCATAGCTACTAGCTAAATTTCTAATATAAAATTACCTCTTTTAAGTAACTGTTCCTTTGACACGCGAATGCCATGATGTACTTGAAAAAAAAAAACTGTTGTCCACAAAATTAAGTTTTTTAATTGTTAGAATATACGTGTTTATCTACAAAGAAAGTAATAGTACTAATTTACTTCCAGTTCTTTGTTTATCCTTTACAATGTCATGGGCATTCAACGTTTTATTAATACACAAAATTGCGTTGATATTTCACCATACACAGCAAAAAAACATGCCTCCGTGATTCCGTAAACTGCACCACACTCAACAGGAATAAAAAGATAAACACACTGCAGACGATTTTTCGCTTACGTCATAATCGATCTGCATTTATCACTAAATGTTGCCAGTTCCTAAGATGAAAAGCACTTACGTATCTAGCAAAAGTTAAACAAGAAAACTTCACCGAAAACTTTATTAGAAGCATCGAGCTCTACGTAAACGATACTGGAGTGACTACTTAGTGTGTAACCGTGTAATATCATTTGTAACTGTGGTTTCACAATCTTAAAGGTTACTGTGTCTCGGTAGAAGGAGCGCACACTGCGAGAGCAAAGCAGATTGAATAAACTGGATTGATATTTGCTAGTATTTATCAGGATAAAATTCATATAAAAAACACTTCTGCTGGAAGGATCCTACTAGAATCCAGACAATAGTTTTTTATTCCAATACAAGATGAGAAGAATACGCTTTTCCACAACACTGTAATACTTGAGATGATAGATTTGAATCGTAAAATATTAGTATCGTTTAACAAGTATTTATACTATGCCAAAAACGTAATAAAAGATATACTCATTCCACTGTAACGATGTTTGGTTTTCTTTTTTGTACGAATTCTCAGTACGCGTACGCCTTAATCTTCACTCACGAACTTACAACCTTATGGAGACGCTACTGGATACAGTCCGCATTCTGTTCAGACCTTTCTTCCTGCAACTGACTTATCCATTAGAGTGCAGAAGATACGCATCCTTAACAATTTCTCCCTGTATGAGCAACTTCCTTCCTTCTATATTACTCGTTGGTAAGCTCGTTGGAGTGATTAGTGTGCCCCAATCCACGACTTACATACGTAGTGGCGCTACTACTATCCAACGCGACCTCACTAGAGCTGACGAAGAATTATATCCCAGGCGCTAACAGCAGCCAGTGGATAGTTTGCTAACTTCACAGCTGTAGAATACCAAAACTAGGTAATATAAGCATATAGAGGGTTATTCCTATCCTCTGTTTCCTCTGACTGATGTTTTTTTTTTTTTTTGTATACCCATTCAAAGGGGTACACCCTTTCTTTGGGGAGGGAATTTATTTGGAAGGGGTTTTCAACTTTATTTTAGAGGGCCGATTTGGGATTTGGAATTATCTTTATTCATAAATTTTTAAATTAGGGCATCAATTTCATATATGTATATCTTTATTTTTAGCACTCTCTGGTTTCCAAGTTCCGCTGTCATCTTGAATTTAGGACATCAATTTCATATACAGAGCTTTCATCACATCGTGGTTTCCAAGTTCGTATGGCATCTATAGATTTGAGACATTTTCCGATGTGCGACACATAAAATATATTTGACACAAACGTTAACACATTCAGCGAAAGAATTAAAAGTGACATAGAATATACAAAACAATGGTTAAGAACAAATTTGAAGATGAAAATAATAATAATAATAAACAATAAACTAGTAATGAGAGATAGAGGATATATTGTAATTTACATATTTACGTGATATATAGGTTTGTAATGATCGAGGTGAAAAATGAATGCAGTGCAATTTGACGAGACAAACACGAATAAAGAGTTAGAAAGACAAATGCAGGGTTATCTTCTGCTTCGGGGCTGCTCGAAGCTGATGTGTGACAAATGAAACCCTTGTTAGAAACAATAATGAAACACTAGTGCTGTGATGGATACACGTGCGGTGATAGATGATTTGGGCGATATATGGCTAGTTCTGGTTGAAGAGGGTCGTTATCGTCGAGGCTATGAGAGTATATCGTAAGTAAGTGCTGTAATGGAGAATAGCTATATTTGGGAGGTGAGTCGTGAATGGTGTCTTGCTGGAATGTATCAAGAAATAGAGGGTTTCCCTCTGCTATTGCTTTGGCGATGTAGTTTGTGCGGAGTTTTTCAAGATATTCGGTAACTCTTGGAAAGTCCATTCGTTGGTACAAGTCAGCAGTTGGTGATGGAAGTTTTATTCTGTAAGCCAATCTCAGGGCATGTCTTTCGGAAATGGAAAGGCGTTCATACAAGTCATTTGGAGCAGCGATCCAACTGATGTGGCCATATGTTAATGCTGGGCGTATGAAAACTTTGTAAGTTTTAATGACTGTTGGGGTATGTAAGCCCCAGGACGTGCCAACCAATCGTTTTAGTAAATTGAGTCGTTGTGTAGCCTGTTTGCGAATTTTATTCATGTGCTGCTTCCAAGTGAGTTTTGAATCGAAGATGATCCCTAAATATGTTGCTTGTGAATGATGTCTAACTGGTATGTCGTTGACCGTGATATGAAACAGATTGGGGTTTCGGCGGATACGAGAGCGACAGCAAGGTGGTAGAATGATGAGCGCTTGTGTTTTCTGAGCGTTAATAGTTAGTTTCCACTTTGTGCACCAATTGGTGAAAGCATTTACAGCAGGTTGTAAGGTGGTCTTGATTGCATGAATGGTGTTTCCAGTGGTGAGAAATGCTGTATCATCAGCATACTGATATAGCGAGATCTGCGGTGGAAGTTGAGGCATGTCTGAAACATACATGATATATAGGAGCGGTGAAAGAACAGAACCCTTAGAGACACCACAATGGAGAAAGATAGGATGAGAGAGAGTAGAGTAGATGTTGATGTACGTAAGTCTTGTAGATAAGAATGAGGAGATGAGACGAATGTACGAGTCAGGAAGATGAAAGGAATGAAGCTTGTATATGAGACCAGCGTGCCAAACTCTATCGAAAGCTTTCTCCAAATCAAAAAGCAGAAGGCAGGAAGGTTTAGAAGTATTGTAATGGTTGGTGATGGCATTTGATAGTCGAAGTAGTTGATCGAGTGTGCTTATTTGGGGACGGAAGCCTGCTTGATGAATAGGTAACAATTGGTGTTCGTTGAGATGTTCATGAAGCCGGTGGACAAGGATTTTTTCGAATACTTTACTGAAACAGGACGTGAGCTGGATAGGGCGATAAGATGAGAGGTTGCTAGGAGGTTTGATTGGTTTTATGAAAAGAAGTGTTTTTGAGACTTTCCAGTGTTGAGGATAATAACCTGTACGGAGTATGAAATTGTATATAGTGGCCAATAATGTGTGAACTATGAGAGGAGATGATTTGATAAGTTTGTAGGCTATATTGTCAAATCCTGGAGCTGTATTTCGTTTCGAATGAATGACTGATTGGATTTCATGAGCTGTGATGGGTGTTGTAAGAGGTGTGTCTTCGAGTTCGTGGTGAGTGCTGAGTTGTAGGTAAGGCGGTTGATTAGAGTAGAGATGCTCAATTCTATTGTGGAGTGCTGTGCGGTACAGAGTGATGGTTGGTGTGAAGATAGTTTGGAAGAAATCTGCGAAAGCGTCAGCCTTTTCTTTGTCAGTTGTTAGAGGTTGGTCATCAGATATGAGAGGATAAGTTGTACGCTGATATTTGCCTGTTAATTGGTGAAATTTTGTCCAGAACTTTGTTGGATGACTTTGTGTTGAAAGATGATTGCATGTTTTGATCCATCTGCGTCGTTTGTAAGCGTCAAGGTAATTTGAAATCATGCGGTTCCAGCGTCTATGTTGTCTTAATGATTCTGGATTTTGGGTGTGTACGTAGTCCCTGAATGCTCTGCGAGATGCTGAAATGATAGGCAAGTATTGTGGTGGTACTGGTGGCTTATGAGGTTGTCGTGTCTTAAGTGGAATGTTATTTTTTGTAGCTTGGTCTATGGCGGAAGTGATGTGGTCAATGATATCGTAAAGGTCTTGTTCTGTTTCTGGATCTCTAGAATCTTGTAGTGATTTTGCTATGTCTGCTTGATATGATGCCCAGTCGGCGTTAGTGTAGTCAAAATGCTTGATGATTTGTTTATCTTGTTTGTTGATGTTTGGTGCTGCTATGTCCAAGAGAATGGGTGCATGGTCGCTACCGAAAGGAGGGAGAACCCTGAGATTGGCTATAGTCAATGACGAAGAACTTATAACAACATCTGGAGAAGTATTTGAAATTGGTCTGGATGGTGATGGTAGGTCATGAAATTTGGCGTTTAGTGTGGTAGTTACGTACTGTCTAAAATGCTGTTTTTCTGCGTTGGATCGACTGTGGAAATTTATATCAGCCATGACGATAAAGTGTCGGAAATGGTTATCAATATATTGAAAGAACTCATATGGAATTGCATGACCCGGCCGGATGTAGATGGTACATAGAGTGATGGCTCGTCCTTTTGTATAAATAGTGACGATGGTGTGTTCGGAAAGATGAAGTTGAGGAGGCAGTGTGTGAATTCGACTTGGAATGGAACTATAGTGACCTATTGCTGTACCTCCCTTGGCTCGGACTATTTTCTGTGGACAGTCAGAACGAATGAGTGTGTATTTTGGTTTTCTGATTGATTGGCGAGGTGTCAGGAAAGTTTCATTGAGGGCAAAAGCTGTAACATGTTCGCGAAGAAATTGTTCGAAGACTAATTTATGTTTGTGAATGGATCTAATATTGAGAAATAAGAAAGTGAATACTAAGCTCATAATTCTAAAGTCCATTGTCAGATGCATTTTCCAGAGGTTTAACGTTGAAGTGAGCGTATGGGCCAGAATATGTAGCTTTAAGTTGAACTCCGAAGATTGATCTTGAAGCAGTGGTGATCTGGTTGAGGATGTGATTGCGTTGGAATGGATGAATATTCTGTAGTACTACGGTTGTGAA